>KI423187.1:0-25336 GCA_000473375.1 Anopheles culicifacies | reverse complement strand
ATAAACCTCATTTCATTGAAGCATAAGAACACTCCTAGACGAGATCATCCACAAAAGTGATTACTACTGGATAACATCATCATCATTCGTCGGTAAAACCCCATATTTCACTACGGCTTAGCTCTCATCTCGTCCAACGCTTGTTGAAACCCCAGACAGCCCAACTTACCTAGAAAAGAGCATTATATATATATATATATATATATATATATATGTGCACGACGCTCTACCTTCTACTCAATTTCGTTGCCCCAAAAAAACACGTGAGACCGATCGAACTACTAGAGTTATTGTGAACCGATCGCGTCTCAAGTGGTTGTAATGATGCGTCAGTAGTGCTATTACTACCGAACATTTCTCAATCCGATCCGGTTACAGTGAGCACACACACACACAAATGCACTCGCCGGAAGATTAGCACTTCTTTCGTAGATCTCTGGCAGGATGGGGAAATTGAGAAATTGGGCGCATGCCGTTTACGGCGGGTGTGTGTGTAGATGGAATGAAATTAAAGCAGAACAACATCTGGTTTAACACCACACCAGGTAGTTGCAGAAATTTGCTTCCCAATCGACACCACACTGACGGAGAGCGGGGGGGCATGGAAATAATCTTATTCAGGTTTTCTTTGCTTAGTTCCGAACATTCCTTCATCACTGTATCTGTGAAGCGTACGTCAGGATGCAAGATATCTCTCTTCCTCTATTATCGTCGAGAGATGGCATGAGATATACAAGAGTACGGCATTGTTATCTTTGTTCGGGACAACTGATGCATTGGTCCATAACTTCCAGCGGATTACTACGCAAGCAATTGATTTGCATTGCTGACCGACATCGTACCACAGCTGTTCTGGCATTATTTTAATTGATTAATGATGCTGATGCGGTCGGTTTTGCGACAAACGCTAAACTGGAGCATGATCTTTTCTAACGCTAGCACGCTACAGTGAAATCTGAAACGTGAGAATGCCAAACAGTTTGAATAAAACTGTTCCAGATTCCTCCTTCCATCCCTTCCCTCCTCCAGGTCTTGTTTCATCAACTTCAGCCGAATTGGAATAATTAATTCATGCAAGTCTTCCGGGACAAATGCGAAATCATCGCACAGCGCCATTATGAGGTCGCGGAGGCATGAGTTGCGAATCGTGATCCCGAAACGTTAAATGCGAATGAAGCAGAACCTTCCGTCGAAGTAATGTTTAAATTGCAGCGAAAACCACCCTAAACTAGATGATGGTTGCTGGTGATGTGCGATGCTCCCGGTCTAATGACGGTACTGCTCCCACCTATATAATACTTCAGTGCTTCATACGCAAGAGGAAAATGATGATAATGATAATGTTCGATAGTTATTTGGACTTTCCGGGGTTTGTGTGTGTGAGAGAAGGAGCTCGTGGTGGCTCATCAGCGTGATCTGCTGTTTCAGGTTTATTTAGAGACGCTTCCGTGCATGTGGCGCTTGGTTCGCGGTTACCCATCGCCATGATGCTGGCCTTGCATTATATTTCCTCCCCGGTGGAGGTTTTTTTCCTCCCTCCCTCGAGTATGTGTATGTGGTTATGGGATTTTTTTTTCAACATTTTTGTTCAAACCCTACCCTTAATGCCCGAAGTTTACCTCATCGCTCAGTTCGTTCCGCCAAAGGCGGGGCAGAAGCGGCGTCACCTTAGCGTTGGATAGACGGCACACCGTTAGCAGCCAAGTGGCCACCGAATCTGATTCTAAAATATTGCTCCCCGACCACCTAAAGTTCCGGAAGCGCTTCAGATTTGTGTGTGCCACTTGGGGCGAAGAATGGACAAAGCCTCTCAAATTCCGGAGCTCTGGCAATGGCGAAGGCATTACAATTCCAATTGCTTGTGTTCGTGTAAACAAACTCACACAACGGAAGATGGAAGAATTTAAACACAAGAAAGAAGCCCCGAAATGGCCGCAAAATTTTACAAACAATATCAATCATGCGATCGTTGCCTGCGTGCCAGTGTCCGAGATACGCTACATCATGATGCGGTTGTACAACTCATTCCACCACGCTAGCTAAGGAATTGTTGGTGAGTGATGGGGAAAATTATTATTTAAAGAAAAAAAAACCCATAAAGTTCTCTTAAGTTTGAATATCTTGAAGTTCGCAGGTAGCTTATGATAATAAGTTAATTGGATCAAATTACTTCCAGAATTATTACCTTTGGGCAAGATACCTCACTGCAGAAACTGAGAGAGAGAGAGAGACGAGAGCACGATAGAGAAGAACAATTTAATTATATTAAACGATAGCTTTAGGCTGTGCTGTGAAAAATCAATAACCTCACTAACCACAACCGCAAGTTACTGCTAAGCCAAAATAATGCAAAGCCCCTCTATTCCAGCATCTCACTGGCGTCGTTGTAGCACCGGGAATGAGTCGTAAATTACACAGAAGTTAATAGCTTCGAAGGTATTACCATGGCTAGACAGGCAGCAGTACCGTGGATGTGTTAAACACCATGCCATGTCACTCCATTTTTGAATTGGTTCAACAATTCTTGAGCCACTACCTACAGGAGATAGGCTATAAAGTTTGACCTCCGAGCGAGCTAGCCAGCATCACCGTTTCCAATTTACAAATTGTCGCCGTTGTTCTGAAAGAGCGGGGGGGAGAGACCAGTATCCATGACGCAATACCTTTGCATCCCGTCCAGACATCATCCACTGCCGGACACGCGTAGTTCCGAGAGCTCGCTGCCCACGCCAATCGACGCTCGCGGCAAAGGTTGTTAGTTCCGGTGTCGCAAAAGCGGGAAGGAGGACGCCAAACTAGGCCGAGACGTGGCCCCCGCGTGTAGCACACCGAGCACCGGAATTGAAAATTGTCAATTTGTTACCAAAATTTTGGCTTTTTTTTTTTGAGCGCTTAGGGACTCCCTAGCTGGTGCTGCCTAGCGCGCGCTGGCAGGTTCGTGCGGTATCGCGGGTGCCGTACGATGCCGACCGGTAAAATTTTATTACCTTTCATAATGGTGTCTAGATGTCCAGGCAGCAGACTCCAAGTTCAACCGTGCACACATGGTGCGCGCTGCTGTCTTTTGTCTCAAACAGCTGCAAGAGCGGAAGCAATAACGGTGATTAGATGATTGTCGGAGTACATGCCCGGGGATGGGAGGTTTTTTTCTGCTGCTTCTTGCTTCTGAAGCACATGTAGCGTATCTCGCTCAACGTTTTTTTTGTTTTTGCTTTTGGTTTTCTTTTCGAGGCCAACCTGGAACAGTGATTGTTTCTCGATCAGCCAGCCAGTAGATATTTTATCCATCATTCCATTATTTTCTATTCAAGCCTTTGTTGCTGTGCCAGAGGTCATCTTAGTGTGTGCTTTCTTTAATAGCTTGTTTTATAAAACATAAAGCATATAAAATATTTGAACTGTTTTTGAAAATACATACCCTAGACCACCCTGCATCAGATAGCAAATCCAGCAGAAATGCAAACGAAACTTTGCCACAAAATATTGCAAAAAAAAAACAGCAACAAAAATATCAGCCGGTCGTTTGCAAGCGTTTGCAGAATGATAATTTCCAACCGCGAGCTCACACGTTCCAAAAATCTGGTTGCTATCTGGTGCTGGCTGAGGCATATTAAACGAAATTGATTCGATTTTGAGTTACAAAAAGCCTTTCCTACACCACCGAACCGGGCAAGCAGCTCCCGAGGCATGTGTGTGCTGAATGCCTAACGAACTCACACACTTCTAGGAGTGGGGGAGTTTTTGTTTTATTTTTGTGTGACAACTCCAATATTCCATGCTTCGATATCGGTGAAACGACGCGCTAAAAATGCACAAAATATTGTCCCCTAGAGAGTGAGGAGTGTATGCAAACCACATTCATCCCCTCGAAAACAAAAAAAAAACATAACCTAATCGTGAGTGTGCGTGCGTGTATGTTCATGTGCGCACGCTCGGGGCTGTGCCTGTGCGTCCGTGTGTACGATTGACAGGGATTCCCATTTTGCGAGAGAAAGTGGACAGCAGAAGTGCAGGACAGTCATCGGCAACATTATTCTTTGGCAAATGACGCGATTCACTTGTTTTTTTCTTCGTCGTTTGGTTTCGGATCCCCCAAATGCACACCGAGGGGGCGAGGTGAGAATGGGTGCATAAGGGCGGGTGATGGTCGACGTGCTGAATTGACAGGAGCCGGCAACCATTAACAATCGTCCAAGTGGAACCGTACAACTTTGTGTTGCAGCCCTGCCTCCAACTCTGCGAAGCATTTTCATGCATCTACTTGAACCTGCGAGATTCAAGAGAACCTGCCGGATTGCATTGCCACGGCTACATCACGTACCGAGTCTGGGCAAAGTACCACCCTACACTTTTGCCTTCTCGAGCCGGTAATGAACTCGCCGGATCGAGATACTTCCACCACCGGGGAGCATATCATTCGGGAGGCTCTATGAAGGATGATGTTAATATAGAAACACATTATGACGTACATCTTCATAATCATCACAGTAAACTCGAAACATTGCTTAAAAGACGCTGCAGCAGGTTCATTACACAGCTGATAGTTACTAAAGACTTTGTAAACAAAATGTTGAAATATATTTACACAACCACCGGTGCAAGCATAATGCAGTCGTTGGAAATGCGATTAAAGCAGACGGTAGAAGGATTCTGACATAATCCCACTCAACGCTATCGCAGTTCCGAACAGGCATCTCGAGTGGTTTTTTGGAGTGTCATTGGATGTTCAACTCCCGCACGGAAAGACGTCGCTACAGGAACAAGTTCACGGTTCTTCCCTTGCGCTGACGTAAGATACGCTTCCAGGTACGTGTGTTCGTTGACGACATGTTCGTCTCGTTGCGATGGTCTGATCAGGCACGAACATTCGCGACCTTCACGCGAACACTCCAACAGCATTGCATGTGTTGCAAAATCTCCATTCGTCAGTAGTATCGGGGTAAAGTAGCGCCTATATCCCGCCTAAGGATAATGGATAGCAACATATTCAACATGTTTGTCACAAGAAATGTAAGGTTTTATTTGTTTCAGCCTTTCCAACAGTTAGTTTTCACCTTATATGCAAACTGGTAACACCGGCGAGGTGAGGTCTATAACGCAGTGCGCTCATAGCAATCGCGACGCGAACAACACTAATGTCGGAACGTCAATTGACGATCACCGCAAGAAGTTGGGCCCATCGTACAAAATTACTGGCCTACAATTAGTTTATTAAGGATGGTTAATTTAGCAGAATTTATGAGGCTCAAACTATTCGACTTTAATAGCGGCTCTGTTAGAGCAAAAAGTTAAGCAGATGAAATGAATGAAGAACCGCCAGACAATTCACACGAAGCCAAACCGTAGATGAGGATCAATTAACCTGCTAGTGTTGCGCAGGTTTGGTGCGTCTAGCAACAACCACCAGCACGTTGACGAGAATCAATATCTGGTGATTTTTTGTTTGTCCCTCAAAGGTCTCACGTACCTGTGTGACCTTACAGAGCACGGAGTAGAAGGCGCTATGCCGGATGTCGAATACTGAATCGAAATTCAATTATGTGAGTTTTAATTTGCCACTGTAGTTATTGTAGCAGCAAAATTTGTCGAATTTGTAAAGCTTTAGCGATGTTGGACCTCGCCGCTCGTTAGCATGTTTAGGTTAGGTAGTTACATCAGAAGCAAACAAATTAAACGCTTTATCAAGAGCACTTCGCGGAATCGCAGAATAATAAGACGAATATGAGGAAGCTTTCGTTATCGACATGCTTGACAAATCATCTTTCTTAAGTAGCACAAATGGTTACAGTAGGCTCTGGCAATTACGACTACAGTATGTGAGCAATAGCCTGGTCGTTACTCTCTAATCCCTACCACCGCACAGCTTCTCCCAACGTTGGATCCTTGATAATTCGCTGCTAAACACCACCTTCCACGTAGAAATTGTACACCAGCAGTAGCAGCACATAGGGAGAATAGAAGAAAAACGTGGCGTTCAATCGCCGATCCAATTAGCCAACCACCGAAGGCGTTCTTTTCCCAGGCGTAGCAGATAACACGCACCGAGATCGCCGCATTCGTTACGATCGAACGAGCTGGGATGGGGGGGGGGGGGGGGAAAGGAAAATGTAGAGAAAAACAACTCAGCCTGCTTGCAATCTTGAAATCGCACCAAGGCCAGCCCAAGGCGGGCCTCTTCTTACGGGGTTTGCCCACATACGCCCGATGTTGCCGATCCGTGCGAGGTATTCGGGCAACGGACTCCAGGAAAGTGCCGTTAAATGTTAGTATTTAGTTACCGGTGCAGACCGGACCCGTGGGCATGGGGCGAGCTGCTGTAAAACCGTGCAGACACGCAATGGGGGGATGATTCGTATGTGGTGCTTAACGCTCAATCCACCATCAGGTTCTAACGGTCAACAGAAGTCACAAGCCATCCACAGTCAGCGCGATATTCACATATTCTGGATTGGCTTCATTGTTTTTTTTTTACTTTCCTTCTTTTACATTTGCCAGTGTTCGTAGCTGATCGCATGACTGCACTAAAACACCTACGGTCGTATCGTGGTGATTAGCGAATGGGTTTAGAGTTGTATTCTGTGTCGCTTTCAGGCGTATACGTGTTCCAACGATGCTGTACTGCTGGCGAAGAACTATCACGGCAATGGTCAGCTAGACGCTGTAATTCAGGTTACTGAACCTAAAAAGAACATACCATATTCAATCCACACGTTATGAAGAAACAACAACTGACTGCAAAAACAAAAAACATGAAGACTTGACCTACTCCATGAGAAGTTCATGGACATGCCAACCCGCTGCATCGCTTAACCGATCCACTTTTCTGTACCGCTACCGTACGTATAAACTTGACCGTGAAGCCAACCACTGCACACTTCTCACGCTGCATCAGGCCGACACAGTCTTTGACACATACATTTGGCAAACGACTTTCACCGCGGAATGTTCGTGCCCGCTCGGAATTTTGCCTCTGCCGACCTGAAGTTTTTCCACCGCGGACACGGTGGACGCGGTTGGCAAGGAAGGCAGGCAAAGGCGAAAAAAAAAACCAGAGCCTTTACCATTGCGAACCAGTTTTTACCGTAAGCTTATTCCGGTCACCGGCTCTCTACGTGCTACGTACAATATAGAGCCTTTCTACATTCAGTGACATGAATTCCTCGTACCGTCCCCATAAGACGTTGGACGACAGAGTTTATGCATCTGCTGTGCACGGAAGCTAACCTCAAGTTACGTGATTCTACGCTCTGCGCCATTTCCTCCGTACCGTTTTCTCGTTTGCTGTTTTGTGCTCTTAAAATATGTATGAAATTTTCGATGTCTCAGAAAGATGTTCGTACATTGTTTAGTAGTAGATTTTGTTGTTACTTTTCCTTCTCCTCACTTACCTTCACAGCAGCTCGGCATCATTACAGTGAAAGCAGTCCCGGGATTTAGAAGCTTATTTGAAAATTAACGGTGTGCCACTTTTTTGCCACTCTCACGCTCAGCGACAGTAATCATAGCAAAACAAAACACTTTGTTGGGTTCCTGTAATGTACAGAAGATACAAAAGAAAACAAAGTTTACTACTTTTGTTACATATTTTTGCATAAAAATCTATTTCAATTAAGCAAACAACTAACTGGTGACCATTTTTTTTTCTTCTACCAACAGGTACCAACGATCATCTTATACGACGGCAAGCAAAAATCACAGTTCAACGCTCAGGATGATTATCAGGAGTTCGAGCCTGTTTGGGCTCGACCACCACGTGATGGTATATTTAATAATAGCGATAGCATTAGTTCTGGTACCAGCGTCTAACAGCGGTAAGTTAACCAATGCTGTGCATACAAGCTCTTGTTACATTTGTTCACAACAACCTACTCTCGTCAATGCCTCGCTCTATCGAAAATGACTCAAACTGCAGTATATTGGTTGCTGCGTGTACCCCGAGGTACTATCCAACTCCATTCAATGTATTCTTTTTTAACACATTTGACTTTTTGCACTGAGTAGTTGGAGTGGCTCGATAGCCTAGGAGATATTGGAACTGATCTTTAAACGAGCAGGTCCGAGGATGGAATCTGCCATTCCTGAATATCACAGAAGTCAGCAATTGCGGATCTTAAGACCTCTTCTTGAGGTGTACAGCATTATAAGTAGAAGACATTCTACTCCTATTCTTTCTTGTATGTAACATTGTGTCACCTCAAGTTCTAGAATAACTAGCTCGTTTCTTTCCGATTTACAAATCCTCGCAACAACATAAGAACAACTTTAAGGGCTTGTTGTCAGTGACTTTGGATATTTTACTCCCTATCGTATGAAGCTCTAACCAAATCGTTCAATTACTGACATCAGAAGAGCAACGAGGAAGAATTGAAGAATGAGATGATTGTTTTCTTTTGCTTGAAGATGAGTTGTGTACCTAACGCTAATATTGCTATAGCAGCAATCACGCCAGATCTGTTCTAACACTCCCCCCCTCACTATATACAAAAACGGCTTATCCGGCATTCGATGACAAATGACACTAGGAGTAATGAGTGTGTCGCTCGTCACTTCCCTTTTTTTGTTTTATTTTGCTCTAAGCTCAGGAGTAATCCCCTCGCGTTGGGCATTATTTTTCGGACAGCCGTCTTTGTGGCCGTGTGCAATTAGCTAGACAAGTTGTTCAGTTTCTTGTCTGTTATTCTTTCCACCATTTTTCTGACTCGCAAAGGGGCCAAAGGTGGAACGTGCTGTACGCAAACAAGGAAAACATAGAAGACTTATAGCTACAGCTCTTCCCAAAACATTCACTAGACGTGTGGTTCCTATTTTCGCTTGATTGCTAGTCACCCTTTCCATATGGTCGTGTGCGTGTATGTGTTTGCCAACCGTAATGAGCCGGGCTATGACAAACCGCCTGCAAGAAGCAGCAGAGTATGAGAGGGCAGATGAGGCTCCTGCATCTGAGCGGGTTCGAATATTTTCATAACGGTACCGGGTAGACCAGGTCAACGCAAACAATCCAGGAAGAAGGAGAAAAAAAGGCAAGAATGTGAAATGTAGTCACCGTACCATCACACGACGACCACCGTTGTGTAATTTGCTTCCTCCTCACTGCTGGACGGGATTTGCCCGAGCCAACTCAATTATAAACCCAGACAATAGGTACTGTACCACGTGTCAATACGATAACATCGGCAAAATGATAAATGGGTCCCCAAATAATGCAATCCTCCCGCCTGGGTCAAGCCATCTGGGCCGGGGGTGGTTAGGAGAAACAAATCTCACAGTCAATTATAATTATCAAAACCTCATCTCTCGACACGCGACACTACCTAAATACGACGCACAAAATCCGCAAAACCGTTTCCGTGTGGGCGATTTGGCGAATGCTTTTTTTTGTGTGTGTGTGGTTGGAACGCTCAGACGAAGTTGCTAAACAAACGCGTTCCAAGGCGAAAACCATCTTCTGGGCATCTTCAAGCTCAAAATTTACTCTTCTTCCCCAAACAATCTGGTCTAATGCGACGTATCTGTTCATATCTCCGCACTAGGTCTCTTTAATTTTCCTGATTTCTTAATGAAGCCTGGCCCTTCCGTGTCTAAAATTTCACATAAACGTACATATAGATTAGCTCATCAAAAACCGCATCCAGAATTCTGGCACAAGCGTAGAAACTACATCCCCAGTTACGGCACGTGACGCAAGTCCTTAGTCACGTATTGGACGCTGCATGTCACGCTATCATCCCTTCTTTATCTTCGTATTCTCTTCTGTATTCCTTACTTACGGGACATTCTTAAGTTTGGTTCTTGCACAATATCTTCTTAAAGACGAATGACAAATAAATAGAGAACTTAAACTCTAATTCTTCTTGATATAACACTTAACGTGTTCTGTTGCAATATTAAGCAAACACAGAAACAATGGAATCGGAATGATTCGTGCATTTGTCTTGTGGTTATTTTTTCCTGGCTGGTGTTTCAATCGATTTTTATCAAATTATGTGACAGATGTCCAAAGAAAGGCAAAAAGGACGTGCAGGTTAATTAACGAAATAAATCATGTTCTCCAAATCTTCAGGGAGCAGATTTCGAATTCAGAACATATACACCTCATTATTCCGACAGTGACAGAGGGACTGAGTATAGGACCGGCTATTAGACCATATGTCAGATGGAATAGAAATGGCCGAACTACATGATACTAGCGAGCAATAACTTGCTGTACGATTGATGCCAGACTGACCTACTTCAAAATTATAATTATAGAATGTTGTGACTTTGCCATTGCAACATCTTAACAAGATGTGCCTAAGAAGCTCTGTTTTGCCATAAATGTGTTCCTAACTCCACATGATAGGCTATCAAATGCAAGATTCTGGCTCTGGTTCTCTCAAGTATAATATTTGCCCTATTTTGTTTTACAAATCTTATCATGCGTACCATCGTGCCCGAAATTGTTCCCGTTCCCGCAAACACTTCGACAGTTGACAACACACACCAAACATCATCTTGGCTGTCCCGATATCTGAGCCAGGCGCTCAGATGAAGCGGAACGTGCAAAATAATAAAGGGAGCGTGTTTTTGCCCTTGCCGACCACGTAACATGATTGTGTATTAATATTTATGGAATGTACGGTACGGTTTGGGCGATGGCGTGTGCTCTCCACACGCAGGCTCCGTGTGTACACACAAAGGCCTGTGCTGAAATCAGGGAAGAAAGTGTATAAACAACCGTCAATCCGATTTCGGCACCAAGATATCACGTACACGGTACCTATCTGTCATCAGCAATCGCAGCACAGGGTCAGAGAAGGTCGTGCCACGGAAATATAGGGGAAGAGTTTTCCCTTGAACTATGGCGGAAGACAAACTTGATTGGGGCGGCTATAGGTGGGCAATCAGATCGCAGGAATTCATGCACCAAATACAGCCGTACAATGTTTGATTGATTGCGGACGTAGTGATCTCGTTAAAGTACTTAAAAAATATATATATATTTATTTTTAAACGCCACTCCTAAATGAAGGTGCCAGTCTATGATTCCCCTTTACTCGTTACAAACGTAAGATGTATGGGCAGCATTTTGCAGTTTGCATTTACCTTCTGGTCACTTCCGGCAGCGTAACGAATCTGCGTGAAACGATAGTCAAGGCATGGTCTTCAACGGGAATGACAGCGGAAAAGCGATGCATTGTGTGGCATGCTGGCACTGTATCCACGGCAAACAGCCGCAAAAGACACTATTATAATGGCACATTCAACAGCTAGCAGAGCAACTTCGCGAAAGAAACGAGGGGGAAAAAACATTTAATTCAACGCCCACTGCAAGGCTACTACCTGCCTGTAGGTCAAACATAAACCGTGGCATATAATTCAGAGGTTGTTTCAGTCGTCTTAGCGTGAGACTGATTGAAGGTACTGGACATGTACCCCAGACAGGTTCGACGAAAATAAAAAAAAAAAGTTGAGGTTCTTGGTCGGAGGACACATTTCTAAGTTCATAAATGCACAGCTCATTAACAGCTATCGCTCAATATCTTGAAGCTTATGATATAGTTCGCTATTGTCTTCCGAGCGGTGAATAGCGGGCAGTGTGAACACAACGTCCACGACCATTCCCACTTCCGGAATTCTATTTTGCAGCGAGATTTCGTTTTGCCCTACGTGTGTAGTTGTGAACTGGTGGACAATTTTCGAGAGTAGCCTAATAATTGGAGCTTTGAGGTGCATTAGACCACACAATAATTCTTTCCACCTGTTCCTCACTACAGCCCCGATGTATGAAAGCGATCAGACAGAACTGGAAAACTATGGCGAATCCACCGGATGTTACTACAATTACAATCATTACGGCGAGGGCGATCGCATAATGACAAACGAACCATGCTTGAACTGCACGTGTCACGATCGCATGCTGATGTGCTATCTGCGCGTCTGCCCGTTCACGAAGGCGATCGGGCAGGACTGCACGATTGAGAAGCGCGAAGACCAGTGCTGTCCGGTCATCACCTGTCCGGAGGTGGAAGTACAGCTGCTCGACCATCAGACGACGGCCAATCCCTCGAACGCTCTCGGTGCCACCGCATCTAGCGAGGTTGGTGCGCCCGATCAGTACGGATGCTCGATCAATGGACGCTTCTACCCGGAGGGAGCACAAGTAAGTACAAGCAGCACTCGATAACAGCGTAAAGCCGTACGGCAGTAGCTTTCATTCACGGCGTTTTTCTTTTGCAGGTGCCATCAAACCCACAAAAACCTTGTGAGTTGTGTTACTGTATTCGCAACATGACGACCTGTGTGATGCAAGAGTGTACACTGCATATCGACGGTTGCCAACCGATTTACAACAAGGGTGTCTGCTGTCCAGTGAAATACGATTGTGGTAAGCTATATTGCAGCACCAGGTTGTTCAAACATGTAGCTCAAATTCTTCTGTACCTCTGCTTAAACTCCAAACTATAGATCACGATAAAGATTCGACCCCGATGTTGGAAGACGAAAGTACTACTACGGTGCGTCCAACGCCAGGTTTCATTCTCACCACTACGGTAACGCCATCGGTGTCTACTGATTGCGTGCACAACGGCGAAACGTACGCGGATGGTGCATTGATTATGACGGACAAACCATGCGAGCACTGCTACTGTATGCGTGGAGATATCGTGTGTGCAGTACAGGAGTGTGGCACACCGCTAGAGAACGAAGGCAAGAACTGTACTGCACTGCCTCCGGCAGTGGGACAGTGCTGTCCAGACAAGTATATCTGCGATGGAAGTGCAGCCGCCATGATGACGACAACAGTTCCAAGCATTCCAACGCCCGTCGCTGATGATGCACAGGAGCAGGAGGAAGACCAGCCCACGAAGGTGGAGCAGGAATCGGTACCGGCTCAGACAACGGAGGCTAGCGAGGAAAGCAGCACAACCATGGCAACCGTGGAACAGAAGGTGCAAGATGTAGTACCGGCTGAGAAGGATGACGCTGACGATGACAACGATCAGCAAGAGCAGGAACATGTGGCACCACAATTCGAGGACGTGCAGACGGACGACAGTCATGAGGAGGCCGATAACGACGAACAGGCACCGGAGAAGTTCGATGATGAGCAGCAACTGACGACGGCACATCCATCTGTTAGCGGAGAGCCAGAAAGGGATCACATCCCCGGACACGAAGAATCGCATGAGAAGGAGGAAACTCAACCACAGGAAGCTACCACCGTGGTTGCCTCTGATGTTGCAGCACAGACTACACTACGACCGGACACACAATCGGCCGCAGATGTGGCTGAGCAAGATGAAACGTCAACGGAGACACACGAAGATGCCGAAGTGTCAAGCGACATGTCTGCAACAACTGTTGCACCCACGAGAGATGCACAGGAGCCAGAAGCTGATGAGGTACCTTTGGAGCATGATGATGACGAGGCAACGAGCACGCCAAAGCCAACGATGGACGAGATTGCATCGTCGAACGAACCGACAACAGTGCGAGCGGACGAAGACATTGCCGAACCTGCAGTAACTACAGCACTTCCACCACAGATGATACCGCTGGCGAATGCGGATGAAAAGGAGAATGAAATAGATGAACATCAG
Source organism: Anopheles culicifacies (assembly GCA_000473375.1). Taxonomy (NCBI): domain Eukaryota; kingdom Metazoa; phylum Arthropoda; class Insecta; order Diptera; family Culicidae; genus Anopheles; species Anopheles culicifacies. The sequence goes on along the minus strand of KI423187.1, from coordinate 11,756 downwards.
GACAAAGAAACCGATACAAGCCCGGTGCAACATCGACCAGAGCACGATGACGCTGTAACTGCTGATGACGAAGACGAAGCACAGAAGGAACACGACGGGCAAGAGAAACTGGAGGACAATGAAGGATTCAGCACAACGACAGCTCTTCCGGAGCGTGATGAAGTATCTAGTGAACCGGATACAACCGCGCACGTGCCATCGAACGAGGCTGTGATGCCAGAGCAAGACAAACCGGAGGTAAGCACCGAGAAAAAGGAGGCTTCACAAAAGGCTGACGATCAGCCACCGTCGCACGCGGAGCAAGATTTTGTAGAGCTACCACCGGCAGTCGTTGTGACTGAGCTGCCACCGGTGCCGACCACGTCGGATGAACCATCGCTGGACGAACAAACACCCGAACCGCCCAAGGACGAGATCCTGCCAAGCATGCCGCTAGAGGCAGACTCGCACGTGTTATCCGACTCGATGACGACTGAGCATGCACCTACTTTCGGTGATCGCAAGGAGGACGATGCACAGGAACCGGAACAGACGCACGTACAGCCTGCTGCCGACATGGAAGAGCCAGTTGAAATGAACACCATCATTCCGCTGGACACGGACGAACAACAAAAGGTTGAGGAGCCGGCGAACGAGGAGAATGTACCCACGCACGACAAGGAACAGGAGCACGATGTTGAGCACGACCAACATACCGAGGAAGATGAGCAAAGTGGCGAAGAGCAGGACCATGTGGAACCTGGACAAGACGAAGTACAAACGAGCGCAACGCCAGTAGATGAAAAGCTTGAAGATGACCAGCACGCGATGAGTCCTGACAGGCTATTCCCGGAGTCGATTCCAGGCGAAGGCGATTGTCTGATCGACGGTATTACATACGAGAATGGTGCCAGTGTACCGCCCAGTGGTAAATGTCAGGTTGCATGCCATTGCTCCAACAGTATCGTGCATTGCGAAATGGTACGTTGCAAGGCGGCTCCGAGTGACGACTGCACACCGAAATCGACAATATCCGGTGAGTGCTGTCCGACCTACGTCTGCCCGAAGGAAACTACCTCAACGGCAAGCTCTGTATCGGTAGAATCGACCGAGGCTTCGACCGAGAGCGATGCGGAAAGTGACGAAGAGCAGCAGTCTGCTGATGTAAGTGCTGAATCGTCCGAATCATCAACCAAGGCGCCTGTGTCCGATTCACAATCCGCCTCCACAAACGAGGAGGATGATGAGTCGAGCCAGCCATCTGAAGCGGAAAGTGATAGTGCCGGATTCGATCTGGATGATGAGGAGTTTAAACCAACGCGCCCGCACCAACCTTCACATGATATCAATTTTGACTATTTTGCCGGTAATCGAAAACCGACTGAAAACTATGATGAGGAAGACGACCTGAGCACGACTGCGCCTACACATCTGGCTTCAACGGTGGATGCCGTGATTGAGAGCGTTACGAACCAGCCAATCAAACCGCAGAAACCCGAGCAAGCTATTACGACCGATGCAACTCCATCAGATAGCGATGTGTCCAGCACCGAGGAGAAACAAGAGTCCACCACGCCGGGTGCTGTTCCGGAAAGAGCTCCAGAGGCAGAGCGGGATGAGAATGAAGTAGAACAGCACGAGCAGGATGAAGAGTCGCAACCAACAACTTCGAAAACTTTCACATCGGACAGTGAAACCACAGCTGCGCCAACAAGAGACGAAAGCAGCTCGGTGCAAAGTGAAATCTCGGATATTGAAGCTACTACTAGCGGTGTGGAACTAGATAATGAGGAACGTGTTACTGTGCCTGCCGCTGACGACGCGGAAGACAGCAAGGACCAGGTTCACGATACAACTCATGGAGCCACCAGTGTAGATGATGAGCAAGAAATTGCAACACCGGTACAAGATTCAGCAACTTCCAGCCCAACGTTAGTAGAAGACGAGGACCGTGAGGAGGAACAAGATCATCCAGTACAAACGACAGTTCGATCTGTAGAACCAACGGTGCAAACGGCAACGGAACAGGAGGCAGATGAGCAACATATCAACGACGTAGAAAGTGATGACATTTCTAGCACGTTTGAAGACGACGACGAAAAGCCATCACCAGCTGAAGACGACAAAGACGTACCTGCACAGGAAGCAACTACAACTCGGGCCATTGAAATGGATGCGGAACAGGTGACGGTGACCGAAACTCAACAGAAAGAGGTCGAAACGTCGAGTGCTCCAAGCTTCAGTACAGAGCAAGAAGAAGATCGCGAGCAGCAAGCAACAACGACGCCGGCTGCAGCACTCAATGAGCTCGAATCTGACGAACATGCAGGAGAACAGCAAAAGGACGAAATTGAACAGGTCAACGATGAGGTTTCGGAGTCGACTGCACCAACCACTTCCAGACCGGCGATGGAAGCCGAACAGACGACACCGTACGTGCAAGAATCTGAAGCAGGACAGAAACTTACCACAGTTGCCGACGAAGAACAAGCAGTCACCACTGTTCAGACGGTTGTTAGTGAGAAGGTACCAGACGTCCCTGCTCCAGTTACTGTACAAACCGTAATGGATGAAGATCGTGAGGATGATCGCAAAACGACGGTTGCGACTGGTACACAAAAGCTGACGACTGTTTTACCTACCGCGGATGATTCAATTATCTTCCGCGTCGATGAGGATGAAGATGGACCAATCGTAAAACCGACGCTAGTAGAAAATGTTCCATCACAGGAAGCGGTCAAACCGACGTTGGATGAAGTAAAGCCGACTCAGGAAGTAGTGAAACCTCAACCAGCAGATAGGGAAGAAACAGACGATGACAATCTTATCAGTCCGGAACAGGATGGTGGATTCCATTACCCGCACGAGGAAGACGACGAGGCGGAAGAGCCAATCTACAAGCCGTCGCTGGATGACTCGGAGCAGCACGTAGCTGTGCCTTTGCCAGTAGAAATTCCTCAGGAAACCGTTCCACTCGAACCGGTTGATCAAATTAAGGAACACGATGATGCTGAACAGAGCACCACTGTGCGTAGCGAGGATGTGACGATGACACCAAGCACCGCGGAACCATCGAAGCCGGAGCAGGATCGCGAACAGATAACACACGATGATGCGCAGGAAAGCAACGAAATTGAAGCGGATGTGCATGAGATCGCTACGCCAGACAAGAAGCCAGAGCAGGCTCCAATGTACGATGAGATTGAAGAAAATGAACAGCAAACGGTCGCGCCCTCCAAACAAGCGCCGGAACTGACAACTGTAGGACACAAACAGGACAGCGAACCACAAACAACGACAGCGAAGTATGAGGTTTCCACGGATGCGCACGAAAAGGTTGATGATGAACAGCAACAATCAACCACCGCAGAACCAGCAATCGAACAGCACCAGGAACAGGACCAACAAGAAGATGATGATGCTGTTGCTGACGCACTGCCAGGTGTGGAACACGTACATCCAACAACGGTCGGTGAATCGGCAGCAGACAGTGCACAGGACGAAGAGCAGAACGCTACCACAGTCCCAACAGCCGGTGCCCACGTTGAACAGGAACAGGACCAACAGACAACTGCGTCGCCTCCGATGCATGATGATAAGCAGACGGAGGAGGAAGATGAGATTCCACAGATCCATCTGGATGACAGTGAGGAAGATGTGCCTGCTGCTGCCACAACACCGCGTGTGACGGAAAGCCAAGATGAAAGCGAAACGGAAAAGGATGAGGTATCGCAATCGGACGATCAAGATGAGGCTAACGTTGAGGCCGCTACAACGAAAGCTACTGCTTCCTATGATGATGTGCAAACCACCACAACGGGCGTGGATGTTAAGCAGACGCAGCCTTCAGTCGTAAAGGAACAGTCTACTACACTTGCATCGGTTCAGGACGTTGAGAAAGATGATGAAACTACTCGACAACCCGACTTTGACAGTGATGCTCCTTATGCCGGTAGCGAAGAAGATGACGAACAAGAAGGTACGGATAAGCGAAAGGAAACGGCAACCGAAGTACCGGTAGCTAAACCAGCAGCTGATACATCGGATGAATTGATCTCTGCAACAGAATCTGTTACTAACGCTGTTGATGACAGCAGTTCCAGTACGGAAGCGAATCTGAAGGATTCAGAAGAAGATCAAAAGCTTGAAGATGGCAATCAAGATGAACCTCTGTACACGACCTTGGTACCGCAGGAAAGTCTAGACAAGAAACAGCAGCCTGAGTCGGATTCGTACGTTACCACCAAGCCAGAAGGTACAGAAGATACCGCTGCTTTGGAAGATGACGTAGATTTTGAGCAAGAACAGCAAACGATTGCCAGCACGCCAGCACCGCAAGCTGCTGAGGAGAAGGACAAACAAACGACTGTTGCATTGCCGCAGGACCAAGACAAGATGGATGAAAAGATGAGTGTATCTACCGAGCAAGAAGTCCAAGCCACAACGGTTCGAGCCACTGAGTTCGATTTTAACGCTGTTGATACAAAACAGGAGCAACCGCTATCGGAGCCTGAGGATAGTGACGATGTTCAGAACGAGGTCGTGCACTCAACCACTTTCGCTACGCCGGAACAATCGAGTGCAACGTACGATGCGCAAGATAAGAAACCTGCCGAGGCAGAATCCGACGACAGCGTGTCTACAGATGAAACATCGAACGTACCATACGATGAGACGGCTAAACCAGACGCAGACGTACATGATAGGGACGAACCATCGAGTGTTCCGGTTACTACCAGTGCGTCCGTGGACGACGAAGATTCCCAGGAAGAGGTTGACGATGATGGCCAACTAACAACCGTACGAACGAAACCAATCCGGGAAGAGGAAAGTCAGACGTCAACTACGGTTGCGTCGGTAACGCAGGAACCTGAGCGCGATGATACTAGCGAAACAGTCCGTCCCATGAATGTACAAGACCTGGAACACACTAGCGAAACCGTCCAAGCGAATGTACCAGAAAGCGACGATAAAGTGCAGTCACCTGTACCGACCACCGACAAACCAGCTGCTCATGATGCAGTGGAGACAGCAACTACCTCAGAAGAAGAACAGGACGAAGTGGAGCAACCACAAACTGACGATTTGCACGCGGATGATGACTCATCAGAGGAGGACGATACGCCGGTCGCATTGACTACGACAGCAACGCCAGTGAAAGCTACCACGACATTGGATGTATCTAGTGCACCGACGAGCGACGTAACCTCGGAAGATGTTACTTTCAAGGCGGATGTGTACACTACGGTTGCACCAGCTGCTGATTCGCAGGTGACTGAACAGCCAACCACCGTGCGACAGGAAGCCGAACCGGTATCAACTGAAGCACCGGTATCTGACAGCAACGCTACCGCCGTCACACAGCTAGCGGAAGATGCTAGTCAAACGACTAGTGCACCTGCATTGGATCAGGAAGTAGAGAAGGTACACTCTGAAGCACCGAGCGTTTCGCAGGATGAAGTAACGGTTACTAGTACGTCCGCGGCAGTTACTACTACTCTGCCGACGGATTCGAAAACAGAAGAGCCTGTGCGGGAGGTAACGACGTCCATCCCTGTGCATGATGATCTTTCGCAATCCACGGTTGCTCCAGTCTCTGTACAAGACGAGAAGCTGGACGAGAAGCTGGACGAAAAGTTGGACGACAAGCAGGACGACAAACAGGACGACAAGCAGGACGACAAGCTGGACGACAGGTTGGATGAAAAGCCATCAGTACCAGTGCAGGAGGATGAACTCGCTCAGAAACCACAGCCGGCAGGCGATGATAGTGACGAACAACAAGCAGCCGTAAAGCCAACCTTTACCGAAGACGAAGAGGACGACCAGCAGAAGGTGCAGGAGCCAGAGATCACGGGACAGCACGATGACAGCAGTGCGCCCGCGAAACCCACGCAACAACCGGAAACTGTTGGACCGTCGTATGGAGCGCCTGGTCAGCACTACGACACCGGTTACGGTCACATGCCGCCACACTATCCACCGTCCTCGTACGAGGATGATTATGCCGAAGAGGAAGATCCGGCCGCATTTGGACCGGGCACTTGCCGCTACGGTGGCAAGCTGTACGTTTCCGCCCAACAGATACCGCGCGATGATCCGTGCGACTTCTGCTTCTGCTTCCGCAGTGATATTATCTGCCTGCAACAGTCTTGCCCACCGCCAATCAGCGGATGCAACGAGGAGCCGATAGCCGGTTTCTGCTGTCCGCGGTACGAGTGCCCAGTATCGATGGCAACCGTTTTGAACGTGACGACCAGCACGACCACCACGACGACCACGCTGCCGCCACATTTCCTGTCGCACGCGTACAAGGGACATGTGCAAAAGCGTGGCTGCCAGATTCAGGGCAAGCCGTACAACGTTGGTGAAACGGTTGCTTCCGCTTCCGGTCCTTGCATGAGATGCACGTAAGTATCATGAAACTGCTGTATACACCATTACAACCAGCAACAATGTATGTGATAATCGAAACAAAAAAATAACCAATTCCATCTCTTCCCGAACAGGTGTGGCGGAGACGGTCAGATGCAGTGCGAACCGAAGGCCTGCAGTCCTGAACCGATGCTGCAACAGATGATTGCCGTGGCGGCGGCCAGAAGAAGATGAGCGGATTAGTACGGATAACTGGGACCGGGTTAGAGCTGAAACAGTACGCCCGTCGCTACACGTCCGTCGCCAGCGAACGAATGTGTAGACACGATGATCGGTAGGCGGAATGGCGGCGGCGACGACGGCGAAGGCGAACGGGACGACGAACGATATTAGACCTAAGTAAGCTTAAGAAAGGACTGAGGGCGACGAATGGACGACAAGGTACGCTAGCGATAGTAGGACAAGAAGATGTTGATAGATTAGCACGGCTAAAGGAAGAATTAAGCTCACAAAACACACCAGATTGACACAAAAAAAAAAACCGATACCGGTATAGCGCCATACACGTTTTAGGCGAACAGTACACGTACGTCCATCGCTTCCGTTTCCGATGTGGTTAATGTTTTAGTTTTTGCACACTTGTTTTTTCTTTTCTTTTTAATCTCTGTTCTAACGCGTTCTACACAAAAACCTACTCAAACGCTCTATCTCTGGCCGCTCTTGTATGCGTTTGGTATGCAAAATGCTGCAGATCGATATTTATATAGGCAGGGGGTCCCGGACGACACGTCTCAGCGGGGTACCAGGATAAACCGTGTTTTTTTTTCTTTCGTCCACACGCACACACAGCTCATATGCTTGTTTGGTATGCTAATGCACTAACCATGAACGACTCAACGACTCTACGCTAGTGATCGACAGCGGCTGTTAAGGACTTACTGTACAAGTGCCCGCATAGCGGGCACACTTCCCTTGCACAGTCCATCTCTGTATCTGCTCGACGCACAACACTTGTCAGAATAGAAGTTCTCATTTAGGGCTAGAGTCCGTGTGCAGAGTGTGCAGAGTTTAAACGCAACTCCTGCCAGTCTTGTGCGACGGCTTGTAGGCGATTGACACAGTGTCTCTCAAAAAAAAAAGCTCGAATGTTACCAGAAGTGCAAACGTCGACCATCAGGACTTTTCCACCTCCAGGCACTAAAAGCACGGCAGATACTGCCCCCCTCCCCCCCAGATCATGTGAGGTGCTCAGACGCCCGATGATTGACCGGTCGGAGCATGTGCCGACAACCCGATGGTATATGCACTCCCTCGGTTGTCGGCCTACTTTTCGGACTAGCGACTGCCGGCGATATCTACGGTCGGTAGTAGCTAGGTAGGGGGGACTAATTATTGCATCCTTACCCCTTTCCCCTTATTCGAAAAGGATCCTACGATCGCTTGAACATTTGGCAATGCTGACACTTAGTAGTTTTTTTGTTTTTTTTAACTTGGAGGACTGAAATGCCGTATCGCACACGCTTGCATGCAGTGTAATGGCCAGAGTTGTGTGTTATCGCACCCTGTAGTATCCACTATAAACGACTTGCTGTTGCCTTAAGTCTTACTGGTAGATACTTATGGCAGAGATGTTAACGGTGACGATCTGCTACACAACTGATATCCAACACATTCCCGCACATCGTGTGAGGAGTGGTTTGTGTTAGCTACGAATCAATTCAGATGTCGCTACATCATCTCACAATAGATTTCTCTCTTATTTGCTATCGCTGTAGGGACGCTAAGTTCATTTTTTTTATCGTAGAATATAGTAACTACCGCACGCTCTGCCAAGTAGTTGGATCGTTCTTTTCCTATGTTTTTACTCCAAATCTAGACGCGCTCGGGCAACGCCTCCAAGTGTTGACACCGTTAGCCAAGCTTTGCGGCGTTACATCACGTTGACGCAGGCGACAGCAGCTGCTGCATTAAGCTTTGTGCGTTGGCTTATTTGTCGCGCAAGCTTTTGCGTTTGCACTGTAACTATTTTTAATATTATCATTAAATTTATTTTTATTATTACGTTTATCCATTTTTTTATATCTCTGTATATTTTGCCATAATTTTAACGACAACAACAACCACACTGCACACGTGCAGTTCGGGCACAACACTTTCGGAACTGCAACATGCAAAACCTCAAATTTAATGACGAAACACACGCACATCCATTACATCTTTCCCGCTGGGAGCCGATGGGAGTGTCTAGAAGAAGAAAAACACTCGAGAATTGAGGCAAAACCAGGCAACAACAAAAAAAAAGGAAAAAAAAACGGCAACGTGATGCAAGTTTTGTTTTTGTTTGTAAGATATATACTCATGCGCAAAAAAAAGGTATAATACTGATCTTAGAAGCGATAATGTGAAAAATTCTACATGTACATGTACTATGGAATGAAGAAGAACGAGCTAGCGAAAGGAGCAACAAGAATACGTGCATAAAAAAAGAAGAAAAAACACCTATTGAAGCTCGGTAAAACAAGCAAATTGACATTACACACGGTCAACATGCTTTGGTTTTACCTCGTTACAATACGTCCACATACGGTCAGGTGGCTTGAGTGGAGGCACTACTACTTAGGCAATCTAGCAGGGAAAGCGCTAGCATCGGTGCTCCGACAGATGCGACACCTTAAGCTGTCACTCCAGCAAAACCTAACTGCAAATATCAAAACACAACCACTACGCGTACACGACCGGAACACTACACTCTAAACGTACCACACAAGTCAAATTACCGCTCGAACACACCTGTTCAACGGCAGGACCAGCAATCGGAAACGAACGTCAATGGAATGGATACGAAATCGAATCGAGAAGCATTTATCAGCCGCCAAAAACGGGCACACAGTGTAAAAGATGGATGGAACATTTGTCTGTTTGTTTGTTTATTTTTTTTGTTTTTGTTTTTCGCGAACCACACATTCAGGAAAACGAAATACTAAAAAACAAAACACACATTCAACATTTATCTTTTCCCCCGACCGTACAGAAAAAAGATATGCACAGCGGGTGCGAAACTGAACCAGAGTGACAACGCGTACGCTCGCCCGAGCTGTTTTTCTCTCGCCAAAGTGGTACCGATCCCAAAGCGGATCGTGTATGCCTGCCTTCGGATACAGTGGAGATCTTCCGTACTCGTCAAGTCAAATTACCGATAGGTTATGCAGATAGCCTTTTGCTGTAGTTCCATGTACGGACCATACGGACCTCTGCTCTATCTCGCACAGCAGCGGAGAAAAACAGCTCGACCCAGCTGCCCCGAGGGGGGAGGGATGGTGTATGCGCGGCCGGCGACCGAGGGCGATCTTGCTCGGGTTCATCTGCTGACACCATATTCGCGAATACACAGCAAGCGAGTAGTAGGCAGTAGCCTCTAAGTAGGAAAATAGTTTTTAATTCTTATTATTACTTGGTAAACTGATGGGCGTTCTTCCAGCGAGACACGCATCCCGGGAAGGGGGGCGGGGGATGGGGGGAGACAGCAGCAAAAAAAAACCTTTCAATTTACCCCCCGCACCCCAACCCAGCGCCAGGACAGATTATACGCATCGAATGGCATGCGCAAAACCGAAAATCCGCATGGTAACCACGTAATCTACAGCAGTAAATGCAACAGTGCAGGTGTTTTATTATTTTTTTTTTTGAAAAAAAAAACAAAACTACGGGCTAGGACGTGTAGCGAAACACGGGTAAACACATCCAGCCAAGCATAGTAGAATAACTGGAACACAACACAGCAAAGCAAACAACAACAGCAACAAAACACGGAAGAAAGAGAAAATTAAGGGATGCAAAACGAAAGAAAAGAAAACAAAAAACAAAATAAACAGATCATTCAGGATATTTTTAAGTGTCCTTTTATACTGAAATAAAATTTTTACGTAAAAGCTAAACAGGCGATTGAGTTGTGAATGAAGTGAAATTCGTAAGCTACCCGGCAGTTGGTTTACTCGATGCGCAGAAAAGGGGGGCTAGTCTTAGTTCGCCACAATAAATCGTTTTGTACTTACTTTCGATATGGTTTTGCATTTTTCGTAACCGCCTTTATCGCGTCTTAATCGGTTTATCGATCTGCGCTGCTTTAGTCGGTATATTTTTAGACATCCTGCTTTGCCTCTCATAATGCACCAGTGTTGATTTTAAGAATGTTGGGACCTTTGGCTAGAACTGGGTATCATCATGGGTTCCGCCTGAAGCAATTCGGATCCGTTCGTTAGCCGGCTGAATCGTTGGGGCTAAAATGAAAAGAAAATCCAGGTTCAAATCCTCCACGATACGATGATTAATTGTATCTGATAAAAATGTAGTGCCTCAGTGGCCGAGAAGATAGGGGCGGCGTTCTGCGAACGGACAGGACCAAAGGTTCGCATCCCATTCGGGCCGATCCCCTCGTTCGCAAGCCAGAAATGGCAGGCCACAAGACATCTCGAGGTGTTTATAGAGCCATAGCAGAAGATCGTCGGAGAAGGGTGTAAAAACAGTCATACTAGCGTCCGAGTTCGGAGACTATCGGCCAAGACCGGAACCGTAACGTCGATGATATCTTCATGGAACGGTGTGACAAGGTTCTTCTTTTGGATCTCAACCGCTGAACAAGGTCGACGCATTTTCTGTTAAGCGCTCTATACTTCTGGTTTCGTGCGTTGCATCCGCAACAACGTTTTCGCAAAACACTTAAGACGGCTCCGACACAGTGGCTCCGAGTGGCTTCGACGGTTCCAAGCTCGGTGTATTGCACTTTCCAACCGGAGACGCTTCCGTTTAATACTGACAACTCTGCAGTAGATTTAATTTTACGCATTAGCATGTTATATGTTTCTAACCAAGGCACAATCTCTCTGTTGGCAAGTGGCACTGATTACACGACAATTAGACTAAAACTAGTGTCGACAGGAAATGCCCACTATACAAACGGTCGCCTTTGATCGACGAGTCAGGTCTGTTGCGAGTGGACGTACGAACGAACGCTGAGCATATCAGCTACGACGCACAGTGTCCTGTGATACTACGCGAACCAGCAAGCGATAACAAATCTGATTGTCGACAGCTATCACTGTAAGATGGGCCATGCCAATCGCGAAACAGTCGTGAATGAAATTTGACAGCAATGTTATCCTAGCATGGCACCACTACCGGTGGAATGGCTCAGCACGCACTACTCATCCGTTTAGCCAAGAATGCGACGATTTTCTGGATCCTTTATCCAGACACTGTGTTCACATGTCTAGTCACTAGGGCAGCTCATTTGGAAGTGGCATATCATCTTTCCATCAGCTTGTTTTTCTGTGGCAGTTAGGAGGTTCGTATCACGAAAACCCAAATATTCTCCGATTAATGGGACTTACTTTGTTAAGTGCCAG
>KI423186.1:9482-33391 GCA_000473375.1 Anopheles culicifacies | reverse complement strand
TTACACCCCATTGAATGTGTGTCTGGTTCTTTGTGCATTGTTTCCGTAGCAAAATCATAATACGGTCTTCGTTTAGCGTGTCGCGCGTATAGCAAAAGAGAATCTCCATAGAAAGTAGATAACATGTAACTGTACAGCAACGGTAAAGCAACAATCGAACGCATGTGTGTGATTTTGTAAGCAGTGTAGTCTTTTTTTTTTTTTTAAATCCTACTCTTGGTGCATTCTACCCTGCCGGGGTGCAGCATACAGGTAACGTGATGCAGTGCAGTGGGCGATAAAGTGACGATAGTTGTTTACTGCGGGCTGGTGGTGCATCATTGACGTCATCTAATTCGTTAATGGTTGTAAAGCAATAGAAAACGTCGTTGTACACACGACCACAGGCTGGAAGGACGAACATACCAATACGTACGGTTTGCCAGACAGCTGGCATGGATGTAAAGTTTTAAAGTCGTTTCCTTAATGCTGTGCTTTTATTAGAAAGAAACTATTTAAAACATATTGCAACAAACTTAACTCCACAAACACACCAAACGACCAAAAAATACCCTTTCGTACCCGTGTTAGACGAGTGTTAATGGCTGGAAGCTCCCGGGGACTAGAAGCGAAAGGTATAGTATCCCCCAGAGGGTGGTTGTACGATTGTATTGGTGAACCATCACCGGTTGGCGCGTCGGAGTGTGCGTACGAGTGAAGAAAAACACAGAGGCAAAACAATAATATACGAGCAACATCCTGCAGCAGGTGCACAGTGGGTAAAATGCCGTGTTGTCTCTGAAATTAGTACATTCTACTCATCGTTCAATCAAACTATAAATTAAAAAAAGTCAGTCTGATATCTAAGATTTATTTAAATTCTAAAAAACAGCCTATTTTGGAAGCTTAATTGAACATATGTTTTCTTGAATAATTTTCTTAATTTACTGGAGGCGCCTGGTGCTTCACAGTAATAATGCGAATGAATAATAATTTATGTAATTGTGTGTGATATTTTTTTTGTAATTTATGTTCCATTCTATTGTTTAATAATTTGTCTTCTTTTTGAAAATGTTGTATTTTATTAAAAATAAATAATTAATAATTTTTGCCCACTGTGCACCACCCTGTGATTGATCCGGACGATACTGTTGCGGGTTGAAAGTGAGCGTGGAATCGTGACGAAAACAAATCGTTCTACTGTTCGTGTGTCGTTTTGCACGCTGATTCGTATTACTTTGTAAATTTACAAATAAACACAGCTCATCAACAGGCTCCATGCTATCAGGGAGGGTTTTGTGCCGTTCTTTGCTCACGTTTCCCTAAAAATAAGGTGCCCAAACAAAAGCCCAGCAAGACGGTGACGTATTTTCCGTGGCAGTGAGCGTGAACGAGAGATCATTGTGCAACAGGATAACGAGCGAGACGGCGCGCGAACATATTGGCGTAGTGCAGTTGAGAATGAAAGAAAAAAACAGGACAATAGAGCACTGATATACAGGAACAAAGAAAACGAAAGCCTGACGCTAATGATCCGAGGCGCCGACGGGGTAAACGGCTCGTGGGGGAGCAGTTGAGTTTGGCCGAGAGTTTGTGGCCACTTGTTGTGTGGTGTGTGCTAACGTGCAGTGCCCAACATTGCCATCACACGTATACGTGCTATCGAGCGGGCCAATGAGTTACCGCACATTCGAGGTTGATTTATGCGTTTTGCATCGTGCCAGTGACAGCATCGTTCAGTGATACGTTTCTTTTCTACGATTTCCATTTTTTTTTGCTCTCTAACCTCTCCATCTGTGTGAGTCAACGCGAAGGAGTCACATTTCATCCCCGGGAATTTCACCCCTTTCCCAAACCCTCCTGCGTAGCCGCAAGGAACTAGTATCGCTTTCACTGCTGCCCGTCGTTGCGCGTTGCTGTGTGCGTGCATCGTGTAAGGGGCTGCGTGTGCTTCTGGCGTTTGATATCCCTTATCGCATCACGTTCACGCATACACCTACTTGCTGGACGTGTTTTTACGGTCTGCAGGAGTGAAGTGATTGGGAAAGAAAGCAAGCGTCTCACTCTAGCCTATTGCCGTTGGTTCACCACACGCAACAAGCGGCGAGTCTGTGTACACTATCACTGCTTGCGTGGTAGAAACGCACACTGTTAAAGCTCCATCAGCGTCTCACTATTTTCGTCGCATTAGTTGTCACTTGAAGGAAAAATTGCACATTTCTACCAAAAAAATAAACAATTAAAAAAGTGCAACAAACGTTTAGTGTTTGATAGTGTGTGCTTGTGTGTGTATCAATGAAATGAAAAAATAATGAATTTATAGAAACTTGTATTCATCTCGTTTTAAAATGTAAATTAAAACATCCATCGCAGCAACGCTCGTATCGAATTCCGTGCGCCTGGAAGGTATGCAAATGTACTTTGTTCGCCCGTAGTGTCCTTTGTTAGGGTTATTCACATTGACCTGTAGCTTCTATCGCTGGAATCGTGCGTATTATTCCTGTTCAAAAAACAACATACGGCTAAAACAGGAACTACCGAAAGGACAAATTGGTAGCAAAAAAGTACACCCACAAAATCGTGCTTTCATCGTGCTCTCTATCTCTCTTGCTCCTTCTCGCGGATGGGAGCCGCGTATTGTTAGTGCATCGAAGTGTTGCACATCCGGTGGTGCAACGGAATTCGACTGGCTGGTGATTAACGTCCCGCTCGCACGGTACTTAATCGGCGGTGACTCCAATGTCTTGGTGTTGGTGATATTGATACACACCAAACCGAGGACCGGACGGTGACTGTCCTTGGCGGTGTGTGTGTGTGTGTGCTACGCAAATTACGTTGCTGAAACTGTTGCTAGGACGAAGAATAAAAGACATACACAGAAGTGTTCGTCAATCGCCATCCTGGGTCAGGTGCTTCGTTTGCACTTAGAGGAGGTACGTATCACATTACATCTTATGATGCGTATGTATGTGTTATATTTTTTTTACTATTCTTAAATTGTGTAAATGAAGTACCTTTAGGTTTATTTGTGGATATTTGTGGATTATATTATGATATACTCTAAATTCACTAACATTCAAGTAAATTCCTCTCTTTTTTAATTTACATCGAACATAAATTATTTATATTTTGGTTTGGAGAAGGAAATGTCACTAAACCCATGTGAATTGCATTATGGAATATGTTTATTTTGAAGTTAAGTTTATAATCAATGCGGCCTGGTCCTTCATGAATAAAAAAAAATTATATTTCTTTTAGTAAAAAAATAAATTTTTAAAACAAAACAACACTCTCCAGCAAATCAACATGTTTTATACACAGGTGAAGGGAAAACATAAAATTTAATCAATAACAACAAAGATTTTTGTACCAGCAACAATCATGTGCACCGATGTTGCTGTCTGTAACTCGACCTCCTTACCAATGCAAATCTAATCTGAAACTCTTACGTCAGTTATCGTTTGTCTGTACCGTACCGCCTGTGCGGAATCCTGTGTCGGAGAGCAAAACTTCGATCCACATCACCCGGCTCGGGATGGATTAACGGTCAGACACACAGGGTGTTGAGGCTGGTGATGGACAGTGCGAGAGTGGCCCATGTGGCCTTTGGGTGTTGCGCATGGACGCAATTGTCACCCTGTTGCTTGTTGGGGTTGGGCTCTGCTGTAGGCCTTTCCTTTCGATTCTCAGCCGGTGGTGGTGTGTCGACTTGTCGCTGGATCGGTGCCGATTATCCTACCAGCCAGAGCGAATCAATATATCTGCCAGGCAGCATCAGTACCACCACCACCACCACCACCATCCAATGTTCATTTGGGTGGGTAACGTGTATGGGCAAGTTGTTCTGTTCGCCACCCCTGTTGAAGGTATGGCATTCTTATCCCTGGGATGAGCCGGCACCAGCACAGCCCCGAGTGTTTCACAAATCGGCACGAGCGGGAGAATAGGGTTAAAAATAAAGATCCCTTTCTGATGGGCTGTAGTAGCAAAACAGCAACAAAACAACAAAAAACCCTCTCGACCAAAAGCTACCACGCCTGTGTAATCGTTCTATACCAGCGTTACACGTTCGATTCGCTTTCTGATGGGAAGACACGCTCGATGGTGGGCATCTAATCGATTGACTTCTGGGTCGAAACTCTTTGGCAGAAGGGATTCGCCCGAGCACTTACGATCCGGGGCTTTTGATGTCTCTATTTGGGATGGCTGGGTGAACTTGTTGCTGTTTGTTTCATTCAAAAGAATGTTTTTTTTTATTTTTGCTTTCTTCTTTTTGCAAGTGATTTTCACACTTGTTTGCCACAGCGTTGGAGGTGGAAGGATTCTCCTCCTAAAATAAACCTTTTACGTGGCATTTTGTTAAGAAGGGCGCTTTAACCCACACACACACACACTCGGTGGGAACTTGGGTGATTATTTTGACTTTAACATTTTCCCACTCATTCCAACTAGCGCTGGGAAGCGTTGCGCACACTAAAAACACTACAAACATTTTGCTGCAGTTGTGATTATTTTTTCATACATTAAACATTCGTTTCCATTGCGGACGATGTGAAAAAAAGGAAACACATCCGCATTTCCTTACCTGATTGTGAACCAGGTTGGTTCTAGTTTTTTTTTTTTTTTGCACGCACCCAAATGCCCACCCTGCTCAGTGGCTCATAAATCTCAGTATCATGCATATATCAATTTCCTCCACGCTGTGAATCCTGTGCCGCGGCGTGTGCGTGTAAGAGGTAGGTCTTTTTTTTTCCCCCTCCCGTTTGTTTGGTTTGCCTTTCATGCGCTCGTTTTGGGTAAGCGAACAATGAAAAAGAAGGTAACTTTCGGCTCTATTTGCGTGTACACATATTTGAGCGATTCGGCGAAGGTTTGCCAAAACTCCACCGAACTGCCGTAAGATTACATTAATTATTCACGCGGTAGTGCGGGAACAATATGGCAGTGCAGGGAATACGGTCGTAACTTGTAAGAAATGGTAACGAACCGTGTGGACCGGGTGCACTGCAGAGAAAGAGAGGGTAAAACCTCCCCCCAGTGCAATGGTATCCGAGGGCGTCTGGAAATGTGGCAGTTGAAAGCGGAAATTGAAAGAAAAAAAAAAACTCGCTCAACAAACGCGCTAGTGTTGCTATGAACATATTGGTTTTATTTGTACTTTTTATGTTTTTCTTTTTATTGAATTGAAAGGGAAACACTTTATGTGATATGTATGAAAAAAAAGAAAAAAATGTAAAGCCTGTTAAATTGTTTAACGTGTGTTTTCATACATTTTGCAATGAATTATGATTTAGTAAAAAAGTATCAGATTTTAACATGAAAAGTGAACTTCAAAATAAAATTTGAAGATCAATAAACATAAAAAATCTAATTTTAATAGAGAACCCCTTGAAAAGAGATTATTTGAGTGCCACTGATCGCTGTATAACTGATATCTAACAAAGGACACCACAAGTAATAGATTTCGATCAGTTGATTATTGCAAATGCAATATGATTCATGATTTAATAATGAATAAATTAAAATCACACAATAATGTATTTGTGCAACGGGCCAAGAATTGCACAAAATAACAAAACTATGAAGCCAAAGATATTCGTTGGAAACTGCAGGCAGGGCAAATAATTTATTTGGAGTTATGAAACTATGGCGTAATAATGAATAACGAACGATGTAAAATTTCTCATATTTAGTGTTTTATGTAGTGTATTTCATATAATCAACGTTGATATACATTTTTCACAAAAGAACAGATTGGTCAGAAAAAAGGTTCTTATTCGGCTTCCAAGAAGATTTCTTATTAGCAAACCAGCCTATAAGATACTTTCTGTATTTAAAGCTATTTCGGTAAGGCAAAATGAATCTGGCATTATTGAGTATATTTAATTTTACCAATTGTTCATGACTAAAACTCAGCCCCTTCTTCAGTTTATATTAATATGTATTAGACATTATTTTTTATTTTGTTTAATACAATTGATTTGTTAATACATACTGCCTAAGCCTAACCTCAAACATGCAAGCCATTTCTACCTTATTTGAGCCATTTTTGATACACACCTAGACACGGAGTCGAGAGTACATTAAGAAAGCAATTTTGGTAACGGTACTGTGATATTAAAGAGTGGCTCGATGGCCGAGGAGAAAGCGGCGCAGGGTTTTCGAACGGGCAGGACCGAGATTCGAATTCCGTTCAAAGTTGGGCTGTTCCCCTGTAGACTGGCTATCCTGTTGCAAGTACATTCAAGCCAAAGAAGGCAGAAATGGCAGGCCCAGATTTCTCGAGGTTGTAGAGCCATAGAAGAAGAAGAAGAAGAAAGCCATATTAAACACCTTTATTAAAACCAATCATATGAGCTCCAGAGACCGGATGGGAACATGGAAAAAGTTTCTCAACTTATCTCTCTTCAAAACAAAAAAAAAAAAACAAAGCTTTATAAAACCCCCTGTCAGCAATCGTACAGATATCGAGTTCTATCAATACTGTTGTATTGTAAATCTTTTTATTGTTGATTCGGCACATATTAAAGACACGCCTGTTTTTATTGTAATGTAAATTAGAAAAATGTTAGATAAAAACTATAATCTATAAACACAAACGCATTTTAATTGGTGTCAGATTACGAAAGCTACCAGGCGCCTCCATCCAAAACTTCCCATGTTCATTCATTGTTCATACGTTAACAACTCGGAATATATTAAAATAGGATAAATGTTCAAACACAAAAACTATTATATATATTAAAATAGGATAAATGTTCAAACAAAAAACTATTATCAATATCAATCGACCTGAAAAAAAGCGTTTTTTATTATGCTTTTCATTAATGTACCCGTATGGTTTCGCTTGATGGACATGACATGCATATGCTTCATGACTGGTCTATTCATTCGCGTAACACAATACAGCCGTGAACTTTAAGTGTTAAACTTTTTTTGCTGTACGACAATTTTTGAACGTTTTGATCGATCGATCATTCACTATAGCCAGCATGCAGGGTGCAATTCGATAAAGGTATTCAGTGCTCGCGTGTTACCTCCATGATTGAGTCCATTTAGATGGCAGACACGCTCGTCCTCATAGGCGCATTGAGTAGATGCAGCGGCAAAAAAGAGCTCAAATCGGTACACTTTTCCTATGATGCTTGCGGGAGTGTTAGCATTCTACGCCAAAGAGCAAACAATAGGTGTAGGTATCAAAGGACAGTTGTTTTTCAGTTAGTTACGATTTTTACGCAAGAGGCTTGTGGTTGTAATTTTGTCCACAACTAGGCAAATATCAGTCATTAAAACAAAAGCCTACATAAAATACACAAATTACATTGCATGGAATGGGCAGCACATAAAATTCAGCTTCCAATACAAAATTTCTGCCACGCTTTTCTCACGACAGAACCAAAGAAAAGCTAAAATTTTGCCATCTAATCGATATGTTATTATCTTCACAACGTGCCGTGGCAGTAAAGACATCATCTTTTATCCAATTACACCGGACATGATCGAGCGGCTCTCATCAGCAGGGCGAATTGATGACAAGATTTACACTGTACGATGCAATGAAACTAGCGAACCCACCCTTAACCCTTTCGGGGCGGACGGTATCATCAGCTCGGCCATGCCGGTGACTTGCGGTAAACGCATCACAACCCAGCAACTTGTATGCGCAGCGAAGAAAAGTTATCACCTCGTGACGGCGAAAACGGTCTGTAATTTACCATAAAATATCACACCCCCTTGACACTACAACCCCCATCCCCCTCCACACTCTTTTTTCCCAGTGCCTCTTATCCTCACGGTTAAAAGGAGGCCTCCTCAGTCGACCATGCAGCATCCAACGCAACGGAGGTTTTGTCTAGTCCGGAGTCCCATTGGCTCATAACACCGAGAAAAATGATATCCAAGATGAGACTAAGGAAGATAAATCTATAGCAATTTCCCCCTTCGGTCCCGTACCGTCCCATCACTGCTGGTCGTCTGACCCATTCTCCACTATCGATCCGGATACGGGTATCACATCGAACTAGCACTTCGGGCGCCCAGGCGCTGAAATTGAATCAACCAAACGCTGCGGTTGAGTGTTCGCGTGCGAGCGCCTTCGTCGGCCCCGTCGGTTATTTCGTTGGATTTGTTTGTGTCTCCCGACGGGAATAGACGAGCGTGGAAAGGTGCCATTTTTTCCCGTGCACGTTATGTTTCTTGCCGACCTACCGGAATTATTGTGGCCCATTTGGGCTGCATCACTACTTTTCTTTAACGTCTTTTCTGTGGTTTAGTACACCGTTCTTCTCACCAAAGTTTAGACGTTTGGGTGAATTTTCGCATTTCTGCTTCCAACCGTTCGAGTTACACGCGCCACGCAAAAGACACATTCGTGATGGTTCATAGTCGGACATCGGGATGGAATAGGACGGGTAGTTGAAGGATAGCAAATTCATCCCAGGGTATAAATAAATAGTTTTGCACCTGAGCACAACCGCCATTGGTTTCGGCGAAAGGGTAGCTGATGGTTTGATGTGCTACCAGCCAACCCCGAATGCTACACATCCTGGACACAGTGTTCCGTTCGATAATGGTACGGCGTGTAGTTCGTTTGTGGAGCCCATAGCATTCGGTAAGTTGAAATCATCTTCAACCCACACCCACCATAACTAACGCTCTGCTGGTGTTGTTTGGGTTTTAGTGTAAAACATTTATTTTCCCATGAATTTCTAATCATGCCTGGCCAACACGGCATGGCCACGGTATAGTGCTGCCGTTGCCGATTAATTATTAACCGTTTCATTTCTCATTCCAATAACGATTACGAGCTGGAATCGGTGTAAGAAATTGGTCTGTTTGGGTTTTTGGGGGCACGTGAAAACATCCAGCAAACCGGAAAGATACCGAACCGAATGAGGTTGGTAGGTTATGCATCCTTAAGGGTACAGGAACGGCCTTTTAACCTTTTCATCAGTTACGCTGTAATACTTCTCTGGGAGAGTTGAAAGGTCCCGCTTTTACAGAGATTGGCATTGTTCTACATACGTACAACCACATCCATCGTTAGCCATTCAGTGACTTTCGTTTCTTTGTCACGATGGTCTCGTTCTATGGATGCATCGTCTTACTTAGCCTCTTCTCAAATCCACTGCCACATTCCGCACACCTCATTTTTGGTTTTCTTTTAAACACATTTAACATCACGAAAAGCAGAAAAAATGGATGGTGTTACCATTTTTCCGTTTGAAGTTACTAATCCTTTCACCTCGAGTCTTTAGTCGCCTATCCGTTCGATGTGGTTTTGTGGTTTTACAGGACACCATTACCCGATCGTACTTTAGCAGACGTGTACCTCTTCTGACGCCTGTTTACCCAAGAATGATTGGCAGTGTGAAGAAAAGCCCTTAGAAGGATTTGTGATGGTTTGCGGTATGTTCAGCTGCAGGTTTGGGTAGGTTTCGAGGACACAGTCGTCTAATCAGAGTAATCTTGTTTCCCTAGCGAATGCTTCATTTGGTTTTCGGAAACTGAAGTTTCTGAGCTTTAGGAATAGAGCTACATTGCTTGTAAATTTAAGAATTCTTTAGACAATCGTATGAAAAATAATTACTAGTGAATAATTAAAGTATATAAGTCTTAAGAAAATTTGACTCTTCAAAACTTTAGCAAGAACCATAACCATTAGAAGTTGATCATTTCCCACACTTATCGGTCATTATGTTTGCCACACAATCTATAAACTTTCTAGAGGTAAAACTAAAAACAAAAATCCAAAACAACATTACCTTTCCATTTTGTGTCCTTAATCATTTTGTCCAGCTACCCTTTTGTGGATTTCGATAGCAATTTTAAACCTTTCAGTTTTGGTGAAAAGAAAATGTTTACCCTGGAGCAAGAAAAACATTACACCAAAAATAAAAGAAAACACAAACAATAACTTTGCGAGGGTTTTACGGTAAGGGCTAGAGCTGTGTATGGTTGGGATAGTGTTTACTGAAACGCAACTTATCTGTAGTGGGAAATGGCGTTGCTTTTGTATCGGTTACGGTCCGACGCAACGATAAAGTTAACGTTCAAGTCAAGTGGAATTTAGATCAGTTTGGGTAAAAGCGTGATTTTTCATATTTTATGTCTAATTTTTATGATGAATATTGATTACTTTAATTGTAGCGGCTCGGTGGCTGAGAAGATAGCGGCGCCGGCCTTCGAACGTGCTGGACCAAGGTTCAAATCCGATCCGTACCATTTAAATTAAATCAAATAATGGAAACCAGAAATGAAAGGTTGTAGAGCCATATCCGGCGTTACAACCGCTACGTAATCTTAGTCTGCTGCCAGGAGTCTTCTAAACTTATCGTAGTCGAGCGCCTGCGTCTGCCACTTCATTATCCAGGCCATCGTGGTGGACGCTTGAACGCCATCCTCTATCCATATGGACGGCCTAGAAGGGTAATCCAGTGCCATTCACATGACATTAATATTTTGCGGCGTATGAAGAATTATTGTCAGCGTCTTTGGCATTGAATTTGTGTAAACTATTAATTATTAGCAGTTCCTTCTTGTGTTTCTCCTTATTCCAGGCTGTTTTTAATGTATGTGATGATCATTAAAGTGATCAATTCATGTAATTATATTTGTGATGTACCATTATTACTACTGTTTTTTGGCCTGGTAATATTCCTTAAAATATTACGTCCTTCTTGTCGTTAATATTTACTCTTTGAATAACAAATGTAACGAAAAACTATACATTTATTCCTCTCAGAGATCGCTTTCCAACGACACTAGGCTCGATAGGGTTAGCACTTTAATAATTTATTAAAAAATATACAATTTGAAATTAACTTAAGTACAGACATTTTTTAAATAAATCTTGAATTCAATCAACCTAGCATTTAGACACATAATCCATGGCTTCTAAACTTCATTTTTTAAATATTTTTCCTCTTCACTACAAGAAACATATTAACCATAAGTATAATCTGATTGTTTTATTTAAGAAACTTGTATTGGAGATTATATTTTTTACACAAAAACAATGCAAAAT
Source organism: Anopheles culicifacies (assembly GCA_000473375.1). Taxonomy (NCBI): domain Eukaryota; kingdom Metazoa; phylum Arthropoda; class Insecta; order Diptera; family Culicidae; genus Anopheles; species Anopheles culicifacies. Next base: position 22,386 of record KI423186.1, on the reverse strand, counting down.
GAACATTTCTTTGGTTAATTTCTTTCTTTTAATATATCCATAAAAACAAGATGAATTGCTCACACTTTACCCAGCTATACAGCTTTCTGTTTACGCTTATTTCAAACTGTTTACATTTTCCACCCTTTCACACCAAGCGTTCATCATAAATCTCCAAGTGCACACGCCAATAATGGTCGTCTCACAAATCTTCCCACCGGATGGATCGGATCAATTAATGCGTGCCTTTGGTGCGAACAATTAATCTTGTCCTAACCTGGTACGGTGATGCCTTCATTACGGTTGGATAGGTATTCGTGAAAATTAGCAAAACCACCACCGCGCGACCTTTCCGGTCATCGATAATTCCGTAATCATGCTCGAAATGTGCCCGGGCCCTAACTCTACCACCGGACGGTAAACTGTCAAAGGATCGTGTCGTAAATTGTGACGCCAAGTGAATTGTCGCCCGGGTAGACACTTCAATGCAGGCAAGGAGTGTCTTTTGAGGTGTGTTTCCGACCATTTAGGTATTCGCTTTGAGGGGGAATGATCTGTCAGTCTACGAGACGCGTTTGAAAACTTTTCCCCCGTTTTTTTTATTTGCTCACTTTATAATTCGTCCATTTGTTCTATTTATCCCGATCGCTTGATGTGCTTCCTCGCCGTTCCGTGTGCCATTTTTGTCTCCCTCCCCAAAATTTAACCCTCGCGTTCGCATATTCCTGTTCGGCGGCCATCCAAACGAAGCGAAATGGCTTTTAATGAGTTTTTATCGATTCCGGTCGGCCGGATTTGTCTTCCAGCAGGGGGTTTCTCCAATTTTGCCGATTGATCCTTCACCGGTGGAACTGCATTACGGTACCGACCGACGCGCGTTGGGAGACTTAAATCACAATTTACGGAATAATTATTTGTCATTTAATTGGATTACAGTCGCCAGTTAGCGACGGTGGCTGTGCAGGTTTCGGGTGCGTGTCGTGCATTTTATGCGCTTCGGCGTTAATGTGAGTGTGTGGTGTTTATTTGCTTTTGTTTTGCTTTTGCACGGTATCTCTTAAACCCACATCGGTTGCTTCCAGCAGAATGGTCTGTTAGGCTTTTCCCCACGTTTTTTTTTCTTTTTGCTCCATCCAACAAATTGTACCAACCGACCGAGCTGCGTATGAAGATCCATTTTCCTATTAGGTTAGTGTAGTGTTATCAACGGACGATTCCAATGGGTGAAGTAAACTGTGAAGGATAATCACGGTTGAGTAGCATGCAGATAAATGCACCCAACCGCTCTGCAATTGTTCTAGTGTGCTAGTTTATTTAGTGTGATCGCTTCCGGCCTTGCGTACCAACCGGTCCATCGGTCCGGCCAGTGTACCGTCCCATTCTTCGATGGACGTTCAGCAACGATCCATTTAGGTCGATTGGATACCGGAAGCGAAGTGACCGTTTGATCTGGTTGGTTGGTTTATTTAGATTTATATTTATGGTTTGTTTATTCTTATATGGCTTGAAAACGTTCCATGTTCGACTGTTGAGTGTGTGAATTTTGTTTTGAAAATTGATACAATCAGTATCATTTTATAGGCTGGAAAAATATTTCAATTGTCCTGAAAAGCTTGAGAGAGTATGCCTTAGTTAAATAATGTTAAAAATTAATTAGAATAATTCTTTTCAAACCTTTCAACTAAAAAATATATTTATTATCATTTTCTACTAAACTTTAAACTACGCTTATTGTCAAGAATGAGATTCATGGGTTAGCTACTTCTGGATGCCCGCCTTAAGGTTCCTGTGGGCAGCCAAATGGCGTACTCGGAAGTCAAGGCGGATGGCCGCGGGACTAAATGGCCAAACGTATTTCAACAATAGTGTGCATGGTTCGCCTACCGACGGCTAAAGCAGCATCAGTATCGCGAGTACTATTGTTTTGTGGATAATTGTATCTCGGCCCCGAACCTGTTGGTACCTGTTGCATAAGTCCGATTGCAAATTATCCCGTTGCATAATTGCTGGTAATTTGCGGTTTGGTTTGCTCTCATGCTGCCACCGTTGCTACGCCTCAGCCTCGCGTTTAGTTGGCCATCGTGTTTTGGAACTGCGGTGCGGTATTAGCAACCGTTCCACCATTGAACTAAGGGCCCCATTGTGGTGGCCAGTGCGAATCCGCATGTCCGATCGTAATCGGTGTGGATGCCGTGGGATGATGGCCAGACGGGAAAATTGCAAATGACGTCCTATCTTGATTTAATCTTGAGTGCTGTACAGCACAACCCTTTCATACAGCGCGCTTAGGCGTTTGGTTTGCAACAATGGTAGAAGCATTATAGCTATTTAATGTTTAGTACATGTTTTGATTACCTAACTTTATATTCAATTCATTGTTCGCTTTCTGCTTGTGTATCGAGAGGTGTATGATTATATGAAAGACGATTGAAAGTCGTTTGATAGTGAATTTAAATGTATGTACCGTTTGGAAATATTTTATAAAAAGTCATTCTAAAGTAGTTGAAAGTTAATATCCTGAATAACCATTTAAAAACATTTATTCATTGAAAATCTTAACATTTCACAAATTATTCTTCAAATCCTATATATTTTATTTAAGTACAAAAAAGTCAATAAACAATATACGTTTAAGAGAAACATTTAAAAATTGTGTCAAAAAATAAAACCAAAAAACTACAATAAAATTAGTTAATTTGCCAACTGTTAATTAGTTTCACATTTTAAACAAAAATGTAATTATACTGCTTATTAAACAAATTTTAAAATCATTTGGTATCGATTGCTTGCCTTAGTTTGAATATAAAAACAAAAAACAGAATATTATCGTATCTTAGTAAATTTATAGAATATTATTGATTGTTTTGAATAATACATGTACAAAAATTGTGAGTTTTAAAAACATACGAATTCAGAATATGTTAAAAAAATTAAAATTAGAAAACCAAACAGCTCAAACTAGGAAAATAATTAGAGGCTAGAAATCGCTATAGAACTTTAGTGTCCTAAGCCCTAGAATTTGTAAGTAATGAATGTAAAATAATTTGTTTTTATAAAAAAATACAGTTTTTAAATACACATAACACAATGGTTAAGCAAATAACAGGACGAATGGAATAAATCATGTTCCCTTAAGCTTTTAAAAAGAAATTATTATTTTATTAAGTTACTAATGTTGCACAACACAGAACATCTAGATTTTGGATAATTAAAAAAAAAGCCCAACATAGTTAACATTTTATTCACATTCATCTTGGTTGCGATAAAAATATTTAATTTGTTTGGTTTTGTCTTCTTTATCGGAAGCTGTTACGAACACTCCAAACAAATGTCTCAGACGTATGTTGCAAGGCGAGACAATACTCGTGCAGAGCCACACTTCATAAATATTTAAACCATTTACAATATTGTACCATGCACTCACAGTTGCAAGTGTCCAAACTGCATTCGAATGGACATCGGGAGAAGGATTTGGCCAAAGCCCCGTAGATGTGGTTTCGATCGTGAGTGACTCTGTTTAATTTTATCAGCATGCCCGGTACCGGACACAGCTTCAGGCGCATGATGGTACGCGTCATGGAAATTGGGACATTTGCCCGGCAAAGGTATCGGTGGGCAGGGTAGTAGACGTTGCGCTGACAGATACACGTAGCCAGTGCTTTCACTAAGCCAGAACCGAGCAACTGTTATGAAAATGTGCACCGTGCAAGTTATTCATGGGATTGCAACGGAATGTACAGGGTATTAAGGATAATCCAATGGTATGAATGTAGTTTTTGTAACGAGTCGAAACAGGCAACGACAAACATAGCTGGGTGAAGCTAAAGAAGAAAGATGGGTTTATGTGAATAAGTATAAAGTAAAAAATGTGACAAAATTGAGTTTATTACTTGCGGCTTTCTGGTAGATTGTCCAAAATGGAAAGTTGATTGAATCGTTACACGTCATGGCAGTTGGCTCTTTGGTGGCTCTCTTGTGTATACATCCGCTGCCACAGTGTGTACAGTATGTATGCACTAATCAAACACAACCAACATCTCGTTATCTGGCCACATGAATCGCTGATGTTGATGGAACAACTAATCCATCGTTGTACATTTACTGGACGCCAAAAATTAACATCATGATCCGTACGCCTGAAGTTGTACCAAACCGTGTCCATCCTGATAGTACAATCAGCGGGCAAATGGTTCCTCACAAGTCTTGACCTCGTCAGTCTCGCGGGGTTTCGTTCGGCGGGTGACTCATGGTACGCTACAGAAGGTAACTTCCGGTGTAAAGAACTTTGTCCTCCCAACAAAGGAAGTTCATTATGCATCCACTGCAGATGGAAGCTATCAATGGGATTGGAGATGCGGCAAAAGGTGCAATGGACTATCGGGGTTAGGTGCGTATATGCAGCCATGGATGAAAAACAGTGTAAGGCTGCTTTTTGGTGGAGCAATCATACCACTTCTCAATGATGCCGGAGATGCAAGAATACTTGCCCCAGGAACTTATCCGTTGCGCATACGTTGCAACAGAGTTAATTGTTTGACGATTGTTTGTGAATTTAGCCACAGCCGAGCGATTTGTTTAGGTCCGTTTTCGATGGTTGGTAATGTCCCGTCACAAATGTGAACTGTTGGTCTGTACGAAAGGGCGCGTTTGTTGTTACAAACTGGTTTGTGTGCAACCATAAATGCCCACAAGAAAAGCCGCACCAAACGGAGCATAAACTCCACCATCAACGGTGACTCAACCCGGACGAACGGCAATCTTGGCTCATCTGCTGGATAAAGTGCCCGGAAAGGCGAATGCGATTAATTATTGAAATGAACCACGGCATCGCAAACCCAACGTTCATGCCACGAGTGAAAATCGTTCCATTTGCCATGATGCACAAACATTTGACAGTGAGGTTAAGCGGAGACAATGGTCGACATGGAACAGATGCACTGGATGCATGCAGCAAATCATTAGAGTTAGTATTGCTGCACTAAACGTGTTGTCAGAATGATGGTTTACTTGTAACAGTGGCTGAGGAATTTACGATTTGTTTGGAGCTGATGTGCTGTGCTCGTGCGGTAATAGTTTTAATGTAAGGCAAGGATTATTACATTTTATTTATTTATTTCATTTTTACTATACGACCATTCTTCATAAAGGGAAAAACATAATACTCTATGTACAAATAATCAATATTAACATTTGCTCACAAAAGTACTGAAATTGGTTAAACGGAACAAAGCAATTATTCAATCATCTTCAATTCTTTTAGCTTTTAGCTTTTAGCGAATTTTTTTATGATTGCCTTTATTGACTCGCAACGGCGTCCGCAGAGTGGTAATTTCATTAGTGGCTTTTACCGGAAGAAATTTGTGCAATTTTTGGTCAAAAAAGCTTTCATGACATGGGTCTTGTGAGACGATGCGTTGTCATGATGCAAGACCCTTAATTTGTCATTCCACAAATCAGGTTGTATTGTTTGAACTTATTCTCTCAAATGTTGCATGTAGGCTTTGTTTGCTGTAGAACCAATGGGAATGCACTCTGAGAGCCAAATTCCTAGTTCTTATCATTTGAAGACGTTGATGGACTGCTAGAGCGAGACAAATATTCGATAACGTCTCAAACCTCTGCCAATGTTTTATACTATTCTTAAGTTTGAGTTTTTGACAAAGCTTTCTCGATAAAGGGCGGCTCGGTGGCCGAGGAAACAGCGGCGCCGGTATTCGAACGGGCAAGACCGCGAGGTTCGAATCCCATTCGGGTCGTTCCCCCGTACCGTACGCAGGACTGACTATCCTGTTGCGGGTACGATTCAAGTCACGAGAGCCAGAAATAGCAGGCCAAGGACTTTCGAGGTTGTGGAGCCACAGAAGAAGAATTTCTCGATATGAGATTTTTGTAGGACTTCCAATGATTCTGTGGACGAAATTTCATTTAAGCCACAAAATTTCAGACAATTTTTTTATGATGATTTAAAAATTTCCAATTGCAAAACTTGGCTACGATAACGAATAATGTCAGACAAAATTGCATGTCAAGGACATATTAATTGACATAAAACGCTAAAAACTAGAGAAGGGAATGTGTGACGGTTCTGTCAACATCTTAGTGAAGAAATAATTGAAATACATCGGAGATTTGCTTCTTTATTGAAACATTCTTAATATTTTTATGACAGAATGTATGTACAGCAATATGTTGTAAAACTTACCATTTTGACAATAATATACAATTTAAGTCGTTTATGTCTTAATCATTATTTGACAGACAAAACAAAAGGGTAAAACAAGAAAATTTCTTACCACCCTAAGAATTGAATTTTATTGACAAAATATAAAATCATAAAATAACGTTAATTTTAAAGTCATCAACAGTATCTGTCTTTATCAGATTATTTCAATTCTTAAGTGATTTTTATGCTATTAAACTGAATTGCAATTATTTATTTATTTGTTTTGTTTAATAAGCATGACGTTGTATCCTCATTATGAAGGGGTTGTATGAAGGGTACATTCTAATAATACATGAATGTAGAAATATGTTGAATTTAACCATTTGTTGGCTAATCATTTGGTTAGCAAGCATATTGTGGATGAGTACTATCAGTTAAGTTAATTTGTTTGCAATTGCAATAGTTGTTTCTAATTTCAACACAAAATTAGCTAAACTAGTTTGACCACTGTGCAAGAGATAAACTAAAAATACCAATCGACGAAATTAAACTACCCCAGAACTGGGCTAAAAATTAAAAGCACACTAATGAATGGTCTTTCCAATGTACACAGACAAGAAAATGCAAACCAGCTATGTTTTCTTTCACTCCTCAAACATGAAGTCAAAGGATCATTCATCAGGCTACATTTTACGAACGTTTTTGTGGCTAAGCGTAGGCAGAATATTAAACGCATTCTCGCCACCGTTCCATAACGATGATTAGTTTAAATTCAAACATTACCGTAAACGCTTTTTTTCCTAACCGGGAGGCTCGTTGAGAAAATTTCACTCAACAGCAGCTGAGTACGGTCGTTACATGGCCAAATCGAGCTGACGCATTTAGCCGATACAGCATTCCCTTACTTGCGTGCGAGCGTACGTTCGCTCCAGCGGAACGAGAAAACCCAGCAGCATCCTTAACAGTGGAATTTTAACCGGCATTGCATACGTCAGGTGAATTTAATGGGAAAGAAAATAGCTTCACCGAGTGACTTTACGTCTCCCCGATCGCGAAATGATGTGTGTGGTTTGTGGGTGAAAGTGTTCGCATCGGTGCACTCCCCCCCGCTCGATATGCACACTCTATTCCAGCCATCATCTTTGCAGGATGATGGAAGCTGATTGAAGCATTGTGATGAATGTGCGAGAACTGTTTCATCGGCCTGATGGTACCGCAAAACGTTGAGGTACCGAGCACTGTATTACCTTAGCAGCCCAACTGTGGTAGTAGTTGTTCAATATTATTGCAAATTCCTAGTGGTGGAAATGTGAAACACTTTCAAATGAAGCTTCATTGTACGAAATTCCTGTTTGCTGTGCGGTATTTTATGGAGGAGCATGTTGGATGGATGATTACTGGAGCGTTAGCAACACTTTTAACCAAGAGTCATCCCGAAACAACTGTACGTCTTTTTAGTTAAGTCGATGAAGTTATGCTTTCTTGTTATAGGCATTTTCCTAGTAAATAATAACAACAGTTAAATAGAAATTTTCATCATGAAAATTTACTGCAACTAAACGTTTACGAATCTAAAATAATGTGTAAGCATAAAATAAATATTACAACATATAATAGTTGGATTTGTTACAGTTTTTTGCAAACTTATGTTTTTTTCTGTTTTGTATTCTTATTTTTTTAGTTTAAACATACAAAATGTGGAATTTTTGAAATATTTTTTTGATTATACTGTGCGTTATTGTCGTTTGGATTTCAATCAAACATTTGTGTAACATTCTTGGAGCGGCTCTGTATGACAACAGATAGTTATGCCAGTCTTCTTACGCCAGGACTGAAGTTCAAATCTCATTCGGATCGTTTCCCCTGCAAGTGCTAGACTGACTATTCGGTTGCAGTTAAATTTAAATTACGGAAGCCATAAAATGCAGACCAAGACTTCTTGACGTGGTCGTTGGATGAAAAAAAAAAAACAAAACAAAAAACGCAGAAAAATAAGATGCGCACTGTTTTTCGGGATAATCTAAAGGAGTAGCATTGCGGCCCAGTGGGATAGATGTATCGACGATGGTCCTTCGAGAGGTATTCAACGATCAGTAATCAACGGAACTCGAGGATAACGAACCGCAAGTGTGGCTGATCGCTATATTTTAAACGCACGATTAGCGCCGTCTATGGCAAAATAAAAAACTATAATCCGGCTGCTAGCCTAGTCTAGGAACCATTGATATTTGCCTGATTGATATTTGAATTGATTTTCGAATAAAATTAAATTTATTTAGAATGGTTGGGCCTTTTAAATCTTTCGAACTACACTCAAATGCTAACATTTTTACCTTTTTTCTGAAACATAATTTCCCTGGGATTGATTCAAATTGCTTTAACACAAATAGCTAAGATTGATTTATATACACTCTTCATCTTCTTCTTTCGTGGCTCTACAACCTCGTCTCCCATTTCGGCTTTATTGTAAGCACCATTTGTACTGTGCAGTTCACAAAATATACGAGTTATTGATCTTCTTTGGCGTAACGATCTATTCGGTCATGCCTGCCATTTCTGGCTTACGAGACTTATTCATACCACGTAGTAGGATAGTCAGTCCGAATGGGATTTGAACCCCGGTCGGTGGTGTGAGAGCCCGGTGCCGATACAATCTCCCATGGGAGTTATTGATATGTAGCGTAATTGGAAAAAATGCTTAAGATATGAAACATTTTTGTACAATACTCTCTTGCACCATTCTCGTTTGTATTTTAACCTTTTTTATCTATTAGCTCCTACTTTGCATCAAAAAATGCTTTATTGACCAATAACAAAAACAATCCCATATGGTTTTCACAAACATCAATTCTGCGGTCCATTTTAGTGGACGTTATGTATCGTCGTGGTTATGTTTTATAAAATGCTTGAGTTTGAAGTGTCAGTTCAATTCAATGATATTTCCTAATGAATCAGCATATTCCTCTGTTAAGCAAACAACATTATATAGGTTCTATTTAAGCATACATACAATTTATAATTCACGAATAGAGAGAAAGAAAAAGAGAAGGTAAAATGTTTAACGAATTTAAATACACTTTCTATGTTTTTTATCGATAATTAACGTACACTTCATACGTGATGACATTATTTTAAAACACACACACAGAATTGCCAATGGTTGTTCATTTAACAGTAAACATTATTTTAAAAACATCAAACCACTGCATCCCTTTATCGGTTCTCCTGTACCCTCCAGTGGAAACTGTTACCGACAGTTCAATCTACCCCAGGCGGACATTGCCGTCGGGTAACACAGGCTGCAAACCAAACCAAACTCATGTTTATATTCTTTTGTTAACATACGCGAATTCGTGGTTCCCCCTTTTCATTCATGCCGGTTCGTCCTTTTTTCGGCTACGTCATCACTGCTGCTTTGACGGTCCGTCCAGCCGGAGTGCAGTGATGTAATTAATTAATAATAATTAGTAGCTCTCGTTTATTCATCTGCCGTACGTGCAGCAATGTTGTACGTCAGTCAGCCAGTAAGCAAACATAGTGCGTGCAAGAATTGGGTTTTTTGTTGCCAATGTTGCTATGGCATGCTAACAACTATCGTTGGCAACAACTTTTGACAACAGTTTAACCCGACTCGGGCACTGAGTGAGTGTAACGTTAAGAACGGTACCTGATGATGGTGCAACTTGTTCACCGACATTATTTCGGATATTGTGTCGATATCTTGTGCTCCAATACACGGGTTTGCATTTCCATGCGTTTCGTACCCCATTTCCAATTATCTGTCACATGCAAGCAGAAACGCAAGCACCCTGGACAGGCTGTGCCTCAAACAGGTGGATCGTTCCGAAATTACCGGGTTTTTGTTTTTGTTTTCTTCTTCGCATTACGCTACCACCAGCACACTGACTAGCTGACGAACGAAATTAAAAAATTAATTCTCCTGATTTCGAGTGCTTCACCGGGCGCGTCCATCCGTTGGAGTGCTGTGAAAATATTCATTATCCTGTTTTCCGAACTACTTCGGTGAGTTGGGTAGTTTTTATCCTGCCACGGTACCGGTTCGGTTAGCTGCCTCTGACATGGCACCGAACTGGAGGGGGGGGATGATCAAGCCGGTCTGGTTTTTGCTGATGGTCAAGGTACTACACTTACTCGTCTCATCATGAGCACTGTGTTACGGCTCGTACAAGATCAGGGTGCTTTTTTGTGTGTGGGGTCTTTTTTTTTAAAGCAAACTCAATCCACCCCAGCAGCATTCCAGTGGACCATGTACTATACCAACATTACCGCATCGGTTGAAGATGTTGTACAGTGGCTGGAGGGTTTGTTCCAGCATTGCACACCGGTCCATACTCCGTGCACGCTCTGCTTTTACCTTTCGCAACTAACACAATCCTTTCTTACACAGTACACGTTTGCGTTTTCTTTACCCAGCACCATCACCCCATTATTCACTAACTTTCTATTCGGCATCCCTCAAAGCCTTGTGGCGCAAACCATTGCAGCATCCCCTCCCACCGCGCCGTGCCGTTTGAGGTTAGCTACTAGGCGAACTCGCGGATAGGGATGCACGATTGTGTTGGTCTCCACTTAGCGATGAGTCCAGCTAGCGGAAGAAACGAAATCCGTTCCCAACAAACACGGTGCCGGCAGTCAAGTTGAGCAAATTAGCAAGCTTGTAGCGTATAGTGGTGGATCACCATTTCCGGTTACGCCTAGACCGGTAGGGTGGGCTGTAGCTGGAGCGCGGTTAAAGCAAGATTGAAAACAAACGAATCAAACCTCCAGCAAAAACCAATGAAGCATTTTTAACAGAGGTTTGCTACTACTAGGTAGTACAGCCGCCATCATACCTTAGAGAGGGGTAGTTTGTGGTTTGGCTTGCTGCTTTCGGTTGTGCGAGATTTGTTTGGGCTACTTAAAAATGTAAATTTGCTCTTCCTGGTGGCCGTCGTACTCGCGTAAAAGTCGAGGTGGTTTGTAATGGTAAGAACTTTAGCTTTAGTCGGGACCAAAGATGCTAGAGAGTAATAGCATATACAGTGCTGGACAATAAAAATCATACGTTTTAAGTTTTTTTTTTTTGTATAACGCTCAATATCTCAATAAATGTAATACTTACAACAAATTTATAAGTTTAATAAACTTAATTTAACTTATAAAGTTGTTGACAGCCCGATCATCAAACAACTATTTTAATCTTTGAAAATGTAGGGATTTTGCATAATTTCCGCAGTTCCCAGGATAGATATTCACCCACGTTATTTTCATCGCTTCGGTTTAGTAGAAGACTGATGTTTTGTCCAGCTGTGGAGCGGCTCGGTGGCCGAGGAGATAGCGGCGCCGTTTTTCGAACGGGAAGACCGGAGTTTGAGTCTCATTCGGACCATTCCCCCGTATACAAAGTACTGACTATCCTGTTGCGGATACATTCAACTCACGGAAACCAGTAATGGCGCAGGCAGAAGAAGTAGACTTCGCCATTCGCATGTTTGTAAACCTTTTATGTGCTTTCGATATTGCCGTGACGCAACGTGTTATAATAAAAGTGGAAAATCTTCCTGTAACAAGCTTCCCCTCCATTTCATCAAGGATCAAGGATTCATAAGGTTTGGCACCTCAACTGCCTTTCAGCCAGGGGTCTCCAAAGAGGTCCGCCACTGTTGATAACCCTGACGCATTGTGCACCTCGATATGAACACGTTATGGAAGTTGCACGAATTTTCGTACTTATCGACTTGTAGAAAGTAAGAAACAAATCCGTAAGAAAATGTTCGGTTTGCTCGATCCTTTATTTTCCCATTACGAACGGCGGTTACTATTCTTGTATGTTTTCTAATATCCAATCTACATAACTGACGAGGTTAACGTAAACATCTGGTAAATAAAAGCCGCAAAGTTCGGGTCCGTGCGAAAACACTCCATACAGAACATAACGGCTTTGTTCTTGTACTTGTTGCACAAGCTGCAATGGAGCACCTGACATCGTTGGCATGCAGTTTGGGCCATGTTTTTGTTTTATACATAAGTGATCTGCCGTTACATTTTTCCAACCCTTTAAGTCAAATCTCTGGCATGCGCTCAATTCGGCAAGCTCGCGTAACGACCTTTGAAGCACATTAAAAACCCTATCAGAAAAGAAGTCATAATGCCACGCGGTCAATGTGTAGTAAGGTGACTTTTGGTTGCGCAGCTCTTTCGTTACTGGAAGACAGATTGGCTTTATGTTGCTCCGGCTAGTGTCGGCTCGGCCTCGCAGACGGATAAGTGCAATATTGTTTGACATTTCTATACTGTCGTAGTCCTTGTGCTTAATTATCGACTCTATTTCCAACGTTTGAACTGGAGGCGAACATACCATTTGTTCATTAACTTCAGCACAGTCCGTCGTAGTATTCATGTCGTAGTCTCCCAGCCGTATGGATGATCTGTAACGAAGAATAACCAATTAAACTTGAACGCAGCTGTAAATTTTGCCTTAAAAACCATACGCACAGAGGGTATTTTGATATTATTTCCGCACATCTTGCAGTAGATATGAGGTACCGATCGCTGATTAATGTCGCTTGACACATCGAGAATTCTTCACCTGCTTCAGTAAAAGCACGCTCCATCAATCCCACCCAAGGATATCCGAGCAAAACCGGTTTGGATAACTCGTCCCTATCTTCATCGGGATTGGAACCACAGGTGGACATCGGGAGTAACCCAATTTTAAGATTGTTATAATTTTCTGCCACATTCTGTTGTGCAACTGGTCCA
>KI423185.1:33597-43730 GCA_000473375.1 Anopheles culicifacies | reverse complement strand
TTTTTGCTGAAATGAATTTACCAAATTACTGTAATTTTCCAACAGTTTCGATGCAAGAATCTCAAAAACAGGTATTAATTAAGCGAGGACTCAGAAAACCTTTTTACAGTACTCTCACGATTTGCAGGATTCCCTACTGTTGAATTATATGAATGACTCTTCTTGAAAAATTCATTGAGGACAACAAAAACGTTGACATAATGCTACAGTTTGAATAGGAATATTTATTAGGTTATCAGGTTATCAACGTGCATGCGTAATATAATACCATTAAATACTTCCATAAGTTTTAATTGCAACATAATTCAATTTTAAATACTTCCATAAGAACAAAGAGGCGAATGTAGCGACTGCGGCTCAAAATTTCTATAAGCAAAAAACAAAAATCCATGAGAATTTTAATTTTTATTTAAATGGAAGCTCACGCAAAGCCTAATCAGTCCAACTCGCAGCGTGTCATATATAGTCCAAGTCTTAATCAGTACAAATGAAAGAGTCTAAACCTAAGAGTCCAACTCCAAAATCGTAAGTCGATGTACAAAAGATTAAGACAAAGTCCAGCATTAAAGTACTTGAAGTTTGTTATAAGAAAAAACTCAAGTGTCCATGACTCCACACCCAAGAAGACATCAACGAACCTGTATTACGCAATTACTAGAAGAAAATTATTTGTGTTGATAAATAATTCTATGTTCCATGTATGGGAGTAAAGAGTAAATGATGAAAAAGAGAAAATAATTGGTAAAAGGCCAGAATGAGGCAAAGAATCGTCTCACATGCTTTTACTATTTTAATTACTTTAAAATAAAAGAAATACTCCATGATAATATTTTACCTCCCCACCACGGGTCGTTAATTTCGTTTAATTTGTTCCTTTATGTTCGAACCTCATGCAGTTTAACGCCAATTTGATTGCTTGATAAATGAGCAATTGTCACGTTTTGAGCGTCCCAACTTCATTATTCAGGAAGTTATCGATCATGCGCATGCATGCCCAGCAAGCATGAGGCGAACGGGGAGCAAACCAAACAAGTGTGTTTACTCGCTTGGTAAGCTGTTTAATTTTTTCTCACGCATTCACACAAACTGTCTTGCAGTTCCAAACCTTGTGCCGCCTAACTAAAGCGTATCCTATCAGGGAAACAAACAAGCGCCGGTACGTTGTTATCTCTAAACTCTCATCGGACAGATAGTGGCGGCAGCACAGCTCGGTGAGAAGAGATCCAACGCGGCAAGTTATCAAACCGGCGCCTTGATGTGGCCCATGTTCGGATACTGGTTACGGGGTTCTAACGACACTGGCAAACTGGCCACGCGATAGAGCGTCCATCATTTGTGCGCACGCCAGAATTATGTTGTAATGAGTGCAGCCATTAATCTTGCCGTGGGGACTTGTCCCCGGCCATCGCGAAGCGTCGGGCAATACAAAGGACCAATAAATTGTCTCGAAAATTACATCCTTCTTTGTGGCGTGTTTTAGAAAGAACTGTTGCCGTGCAGAAGGGAAGCCTACCAGTGTTTAATTTTCTGCGGGACATCGGGCTACGGTGGGAAGATCGGTTGGTATGGGTCAACCGCTAGATAGATGCACCTAACGCAAGGTACATGCGTTTCATTCACCGAAAGACCCCCATGGTTTCGAGGGCTGCAAGTTGGAATGATGTTCCGGGAAAAAAGCCGAGAATAAGCTCATTTCAGGTTCGAATCGAGGACCGATGCACCTGCAGCACCGTCGCAGTGTATCGACGTGCCAGGTCACATCGTAAAGGGAAGACCATTTATTCTGCGCCCTCATCGTCCCTTTTCCCGTCGGTTCCAAATGCCCCGATAGCACCGCCGCCCGTAGTATTAGAAACATAAATAAGGAATGAGGTCAATATTACGGGAATTATGTAATGCTTTACACCTGTACACCCGGCCGGGAGTTAGATACCTGCGTTTCGAGTTCGTCAGGATCTCACCTTCCCGCCGAAGGATACAATCGACTTCAAGGAAATGGGCGAACACGGCGATGATGACGATGGTGATTGGGCTCGAGCTGGGTATGATCCGGAAGGCAGTAAAGCGGGACTCAACACATTCCATTCTGCTGAAGAAGCGAGAGAAGAAAAAACAAATTTATCTGAAAGTTTTCACCTGTTCGTTACATCCGACCCCAAGGGCGTACTCAGCGGATTCCGCCGGGAATCGCTGGAGAGTCGTCACTTCGTGAAGGATCGAACCTTGCTCTAATCGTGCGGAAGGTTTGGCGAACCAGAAAGGTAGATCTTTTCGTGATGTTTTCCTGTCAGCCCTATCGACGGTACCCGTGTCCCTTATCGACCTTGTTTTTGGTGAGTTTCATCCTTTTCGATAAGTTTGGTTTTTTGTTCCAATCCTCAGTTTGCATTAACATGCGCCCCTTTTTAGAAGCTTTGAAAGGTTAGGTTTTACGGTAAGCGGACAAACCCGCAACGGAACAACTGAATGAAAAACAAAAGCGTTTGGTCGCGATACGAACCCGAACATGATGGCGTGATGGCCGATTTCATGGGTCCGTACACAAATGTCCTAATAAAAGTGGTGCAACAAACGAAATTTCGTTCCGGTCTCAACCGTTTTTTTTGCTTAATCTTAATGGAATTTAGTTGTTTTCAAAATATTGTTCCAGTGGATAATGAACGGTGAGTGGACAAGATAGCACAAATGGACCGTCAGTCGTCAATTCGGTTGACGGATATGGAATGGATGGAGTTTAGTTTGGTTAGTGGGCCGTAAATTGAGACATTTCATTTAACGTGACGAAGTAGTTGAGTGGTTTTATCTTGTTGCCTAAAACAATATTATCTACCTTAGAGCAGGGTTGGCAAAGGTCCTGTTCGATCTACTGTTTGATTGATGTTTGGAAGATACTTGTTGAACCGTACATAAGTTTGTTTTTATTTCTTTGTAAAATAAAATAACAGGTTCATTGGGTTTGCATGCGGTATTATAACGCCATTAGAACGTGTTGTATTTATTTCAACTTTGTTTCTTTTTTGCAATATTTTTTGTGGATAGCAGAAACATAGGAAAATAATTATCATACTTAATCAATTAGTTAGGGAAGTTGTCATCAAGATATGCGACTTGCTGCTCTAATAGTTTTTTGGAATCACCTATTCTTCGCTATTTAGAATATATGAAATGTGGGATTCGGTATTAATGGAATGATACTGACTTGCAATCTTTTGTGTTTTAACAAGTATGATCGTGATAGTGGACAGAACGAGGTTCGAATCCCATTCGGCCCGTTCTCCCGTACGCAGGACTGACTATCCTGTTGCGGTTAAATTCAAGTCATGGAAGTCAGAAATGGCAGACCAAGACCTCTCGAGGTTGTAGAGCCAGAGAAGAAGAAGAAGATCGTGATAGTGATCAGAATTGGCGATTATTGGGATTATTCTGCCCAATCTGAATTTGTTCTAGTGCTTTGAATATTATCTGAAGTCGCACAAGTATAATAATCAATGTTGACTGCATTTGTGGAGCTTATGACTATCAGTCAAATACGTCTGAAAGATTTGAATTTGATCTGAAGATTTCGAAGATATATCGTGCGCTGATGCTTGAGTCGGGTAACATATTGATTGTACCTCGTATTTCTTCGAGGTCTCACAAAGGAGTATTCAGTGACAATTGGTATTTCTGCTTTACTCAATTATGTAACGAGGTACTATTATTAGACGACGAGGTTTAACTTGTTTAAACTTCCATGTTTTAAGCTCTAAACAGCTTTGGTTCATGGTGTCCTAAAAATATGTTGTGCTAGTGTGTTGATAAATGTCGCGCAATTACATTTCCCAGAACTATAAACCATGTATATTTTGACTAAAACATTGAAAACCAGACACATAAATATACGAGTTGTGTTTGCAACTTAGGTGTCCCATTAGATAGACTTCTTAAGGTCGCAAATCGAATCAGTAATCACCAGATCAAACCAAATGTTGGGTCGAAACCAACAGATAACAAAAGAAGAATTCGCGATCCTATAACCATAATAACCCACTTATGATTAACTGGGTCGATCTGTCCTTGCGTGCGGTAGCATACTCTGGAGCCCTTTCGCAGTATTATGGTCGTAGTATATTCCCTTCGAGAATATACACTCTCCATTATTATAGAGAACACTCATCCATTATTATAACCCCAGTCACTGATTGTATGACGTAAAATCATTCAATGTCTCGTTGTATTCCACTTTCTTGATAATTATATTCTTTTTTTTTATAATATCTGAAGAGATACTTGTAAAGTTTTGATGAATAAACTGCACTTAAAATATACGAGCTGAACCTATTGGTTATCGAATGCAGCCGTGAATGAAAATATGCATAGATAGATCAGTTAAGATAGGTCAGGTAGATCAGGATAAAAGGACTATTCTTCTTTGAAGTATTCGTAGATACAATAGCGGAACTGGTCGAAGGTACCAATGCTGAGGAAAAGAATTATTAGAATTGCAAAAGAATTGATCAATGCGATAAAAAAATTTGCGAACAACTTCAACATCCAAACCAGTAACGAGATCGAAAAACAAAATGTGAGTTATTTGTTTTAAAGTACAAAAACTGTAGATTACGTAAAATTTCAAAGTTTGTTTATTAATTCAACAAGCAGTGAGTAGGCCCCTTGAAGCGCCGGTAAAGGAACACTGGACATTCAATCAATCGCGAAGTCCTGCAACAAACAGTTTGAATGAATTACAGTTACGCTACACCTAAGGTTCAACGCCATGTAGCTCTCAGCGTCCGGAGTAGTCTAGAGGCATATTCTAAGATCACAGATGTACAGATGCCTACTCTACCACCGATCGCACAAGTGAACAGTACAGAATCTTAATAGAGGTAGAGTCATTGCATTCGCGCCTGAGTTGCTTCATTCTACTTGCCAAACTTCACAATAAGCTCCAGCTGATCGTGGAAGCCCAACTTAGTGTCAAGGAGCATTTCTAGGTCCTTTCCGAAACCTTTGAATGCATTGATTCCATGGGTATATATAGCCATATTTTTTGTATAACTGACTTGAAGTAAGTTAAATTGGATATTTTACAATCCTCTAGTTTTGATGGCATGTAGGGCCAAGTAAATATGTCACCAAACCATGTACAAGATACAATCGCGTCTATGAAACGAAAACAAACAAAAAAATTATAATTTTATTAGAAATAAAAATAACATATTTATCACTACCTAGACCTCACATTACTTTCGTCAGATCTGACATTGTTTATATTGTAGGTTTGCCTACTGATGTGTGCTCCAACTTCAATTTTTCATGGGCCTTCAGGACTCTCGGTGCTACACTGCGTGAATGATGATTTCAAACCAAGTGGTTTTTTTCATTAGCAGAATGTCTCGTCTTTCTGACTAATAATATATTCTCTATTTTTCCTATCTACTTTCTTTATGTTAGCTTTGTTATATATTCTATGTTTGATTCTTCTTTGTTATTGTTAAACACCGTACAAATGTCACAGGGTACATTTAATTTTATTCCCTCCAAAACTAAAAAGGTGGAAAAAGACGCATTATTTTTACCAACTTGAACTCTCAATTAACGATGCTATACTTGTTCAATATTAAACGTTTGATGAGTTCACTGCAAACGACCATAAAGGAAAGATAAGAAGCCGAAAGACTAACACAAAAGTCCACTCCTTTGTTGCCGATCCGTTCATCCGCTTATGGTAAAAGTTGCACCTCGCTTGACCCATCACACAAAACCGGAAGCGAACGGACGCGTTCTTTCATTTTTGGATGGATATTGGTTATTGCAAAGAATGTGCAGGAGCTGTTTTTTTGTTCGCTTGTTCTTTTCATTCCACTTCATTCTATTGCATCAAAGCCGAACGAACGGGTGGATGACAAAAAAAGGTCTAAAAAAGCGGACACGCTGGTTAAACCGTCAATTGCCCCCAAAAGGTAAAGGTCACGGTTGAGCTGGGGAAAATATTTCCACTTTGATATTTTTCGAAATTATGAAAACTTTCCCTTCCCTGGTTCGGCACCTCCCAACTACCCGGTGCTCAGATCCTTCGCCGGAAGTGATATAATCTTTCGCGGAGGTTTGGTACCCCAGCGCAAACCGTTAGAGCCACAGGATTGCTAATAGGTTTGCGTTATTCGATTTCGGGCGATAGATGGTTGAGTTCGTTTTACGGATAAAAATTGCGTTCCAGTGACCTTCGCGGAAGGCTAACGACAATCTGATTTTCGCTGCTGCCTGAGTTCGTCGGGAAACCGTAAACAGGTTGCCCCAAAGCTAGCTGGTTGGATGATGATTTAGCGGAAGATTAGAACGATACAGAAAGGTAAGGTTGCCAGTTTCATTTCGTTGATTGTGTTTTATGGCTCGGCGATCCGCTCGTTTCCTTTTCTCATTCATGATGTTGTACAGCGAAAATATTAGATACCTTTTAGATTGTTATTATCTTTATTGGAAATGTGTGGCAGTTTTTTTTCTTTCTTAGATATTAACGTTCTAATGAATCTCCAATAAATGTTTTTTCATTAGAGTTGGGTTGAATGTTGTGGCCAATATTTCAAATGCCTATATACACAGGGGTTGTCATATAACATTTACAGAGTACCCACATTTTTTCATCAACAGGACGCACGGCATTAGAGCAGCATCTTCTTTTCTTCTTCTCTTTTCGAGCTTCTCTGGCTCTACAACCTCGAGAGGTCTTGGTCTACCATTTCTGGCTTCCGTGACTTCAATGTACCCTCAACAGGATAGTCAGTCCTGCATACGGGAGAACAGCCCGAATGGGATTAGAACCTCAGTCCCTCCCGTTCGAAAACAGGCGCCACAATCTCCTCGACCGCTCTAAAAGCAGCATCACTTGGTTTTATTCTGCACCGGTTTATGCATTGTACATATTTATTGTTGCCTTCTCATTAAAAAAAAACACACGAATCTTTTTCCAAACACAGACAGTGTTTGTATGGAGTTCATTTAGAATAAAATCAATGTTCAAAAGAAAAGAAATGAGACTGGTGAGGAATAAATTATTACATTTATGATGATTTCATATAAAATGTAATGTTGTGTTTGGTTTATGTTGTGGCTAATTATTGCTCTTTGAGAACATTTTTTTTTTCAATTTGTTAACCTTTAAATATATTTAAACAAATGTATCTAACATTTTATTCGCAGCTCCTCCTAGACATTTACTTATTACTTGATAATATTTTTCAAATTTTTCTTTCACCTTTTGTTATATTTTTTTTTTGCTAAGGATCAACAAATACAGTGAAACGAAAGAAAAAAAAAAGTCATAGCTTCAAATAAACTAATTCGGACCCCATCAAAGTATTTGCTGTAGTAATTATATTTGTTCTCCTCCCTGCGCTGAAACCCAACGAGGGAAAAATATTTCCATATACTTGCCACTGGCCTTTCGCATCAAACGCTCCAACAAGCTGTCCGTGCGATTCGAAACGTTTGGCAAAAATCACAAACAGAAAGGGACAACAGATTGGACCAGTTTCATTTGCGACAAGCGGTGGCGATGGCAGTTTTGTAGCTTTTTAATTTACTGCGAACCCGTTAGCGCACCAGTCGCTTCGCGTTCGGTCGTGGAGAACTAATTCAATCGAACATTTACTAACACTAACTTTTCCGTTTCCCTTCATGTTTCATCGCACCCCACGGCGTTGCCTCTCCCTGTTGAGCCAGAAAAGGCAAAAACTTCCAGGAAGATGCCAAAAGGACAGCAGCATCTTACGGGTTTTGCTGCCGTTACGTATCCACGTCTCCAGCGTAGGGCAGCGCGATCCTCGTCGTGAGTTGCCGGGCATGTAAAACGGAGGTCGGTTTTAAGTCAACATGAAACCGACGGCAAAGGGGTACGATAGCGGGGGTTGGCGGAATGAAAGACGGCAAGACGGTGATCCTGGCAGCATCGAGCAAAATGTCTCGTTTTCCTGCCGGAATCATCAGCAACAGCAGCTGGAACAAGCGGTAAAAGTTAGCTTTCGCGGTTCGCTTCCGGCTACATGAATTAGCTATTAATTAATAAATTAGGCAAGCATCACTAGTGGAAAAGCAAAGTGGTTGGGAATAAGATTGACTCTTACTCTCTCTTTCTTCTCCTCTACTAGCCCATTTACATCTGCACTCTGCTAGGGCCCACCATGTCACATCCTCTTGGTACAGCTTTGTGCCCCGTCATCGGGTTACCATTTGATGATTTTTAATTTAATTATTTACTTTAATTAAAAGACAAAAACGATTTTCGTACCATACAATGAAGTGAACTTAGTTTAGATGAAGTGGCTAATTTTCATGCCCGGGGTGGTGGAACACTGGAGAAATTAATGGAGTAGACGGAAGGGACGAGCTACATAATCTCAGTTTATGAACTTCGTCGTAAATGGATGTCAAGTTATGAATGTTGTGTAGGGTTATAAATTTTCTTTCGTTTAGCACAATGTACCATGAAAGCAAATTATGTATGCATGGCAAATAAACCCCTTAAGTTCGATTAATGGTGAAGGGATTGAATCATCAGTTTATGGTATAATTGCTGTAATGCGTATTTTTTAACTAGGAATTAGATCAATAAGAAATAAGCGTCAGAAAAAAAGCGTCTGAATAGATTTTTCATCTCACTGCGCATGAGTCTTGAATTCTTGGCTGGGAATTAAGTTGTCTATCATGAGCTGTTCCTTACATCCGGCATTGATTACACTTGAGTTAACACTTTAATGAGGGCCATACCTATTTCTTGGAATTGCTGGTGTGAAATTTTTTGCAATTGGTAGAAAAGATACGTAAAAATAACTAGAATTTAAATTACATTTTGAAGGTGCAGCTTTACATACGCATTAGGAAAAGGAATAATTATCTGATTAATTAATTAATTATGGTACTTTAAATCAGGTGTCTCCAAACTACGTAGGTCTTCCAGTGTGAGCCGCAACACTTTTTACAAAGAGGCGCTGAGGCATTAGACTTTATGAAATTTTTCAAAATGCATTTAACAACAGCACATCTTAACTTGTCTCGTGGCCGTACACATACACACGATACCTTGACTCAACTGCCTAGTACAGCAATCGATAAAAAATTATCATTTATTTCATAAATTTCAAGGTTGGAGGAAGAGTTTTAAATATTATGCTAAAGCATAATAAAAAATGATAAAAAGCCTCAAAATCAGTTTCTTTAAAGATTTTTCTTATGTTGATGAAAAGTAACCTCAGAAATAAAAAAAATCCTGATGGTGATAATTTTAATACTGAAAGGAAATAATTTTCACTCTTTGCGACCGTTGTTGTGCGAACGAATCTTTTCACACATGAAGGGTGTAAAAAATAGTTAAAAATTTGATTGATGAACAAATGAAATGAATTTATCTATAAGGAAAGTCAGATAGTGCTAGTAACATTATGGGGTCCCACCTCTTGCAAAAGATGGTAATACTATTCTTTTATAAGTAACTGTGGCCCTCAGTAACCGCTGTTTCATTTAAAATTTGGAGACCGCAGTGCTAAACGAATATCAACGGTAGAATTGTTTGGTAAGAGGTATGCAGTTCAAAAGCTCACAGTTCATGTGAATAATCAAAGGAAAGAAATTTCTAGATAAGTTCTGATTAACCAAGAAAAACATTTCATGAGTTCTGATCCTATATTTAAACTGTAACGCGATTAATATAGTTTTTGATGCGTGGAGAAGGGCCTTTAGATAGTTCTTATAGTAACTATGGCTGCACTTATAGTAACTATTACTAGAAGTTTAAGAAATATCTATAAACAAAACCATAATTTGTACAGCTACAAAGAGCTCCTCATAAGCCTAAATCAGCAAGTCATGCTAAACAGGGGTTTCAGTCGAGGTGTGACAGCCGTCCAGCATAGACGTGTTTTGAGATCACTGAGAGAAAAAAAAATCCAATACAAAAAAAAAAACAAAAACAACCAAAATGGTGGTACGCGTGAACACCTTAAAGGTGGATTTTACCGGTGTACCAAAGCCTACTTACCAGGAGGTCCACAGATTTGTGGAACACAGCCTAAAGCTAGACGTACAGGAAGTGGTAATGCTTCAAATATGCAAGCTGGAGCCCATAGTCTACGTTAAAGTAAACAGCCAACAAACAG
>KI423185.1:22837-33497 GCA_000473375.1 Anopheles culicifacies | reverse complement strand
AGGAAATGTTGTGGATGTTTTGAAATTTTGGAATGATAGCACCAAATTTCAAAGGGTATTTTAAGACATATAATGCGATAAATATTTTCCTACATGCTTATAGATTTTACATATTTATTTAAAAGGCGAGAAAATAATTTTCAAACCACTTGTCTATACATTGTTGGCAGCTACAAATGAGAAATAAAAAAATCCTTCAAAAGTTCGACTAGCCTGCCTGTGATTGCCGTGCGGCAAGTATGAAAGGATATTATTCATCGTTTAAAACCCCATTAAAAGCCTTAAATACGCGGGCAGTTTTCTGCATTTATTGTTTTGTCCTTTTCGCTGAATGCATCCCACTCGAAAGGTCCTTCAAACCGGGGGAGTGGGTGGAAAAAAGGCACAACAGGTAAATATGGCCGATCGTCCATCGGTGCTCGGTTCGGAAAATGGAAAGCGACACAAATGATTTTTATTGCGTGTGAATGCTTATAGCTCGAGTGTACCAGACCCAATCCAATTCATTGCTACATGCGTAATCATTATGCTTTTTCCACTGCATGTGGCGCTTTGCACGTAATGAACGGCGTCACAGCCTCAGCCAGGTACGCGGTACGTGGCATCGTGTTACGAAGGACAATGGGGAGGTGAAAAACAATGCAACATGAGGAGGAGAAATTATCACAGCGTAAAAAGCATCCAATTGAACGATTCTCCCTGCACCATTGCACTCTGCGCTCTTCCATTCGTTGCTCGTCCATTTGCTATTTTCGGTTGGAAGAGGTGTCTTAAATGGAGATTTATGTGTACCTTTTTGCCGCCAAACTACGAATTCGAACCGAATTGCAACATACCGCTGTACCGGGAACAAATGTACCGATGGTGTCAGCATTCCGATTGCTCTTTCGATGCACTTCAGCCTAGCCGGGCAAGGGCTGAAACAAGAAAACCCAGCGGGTGGCTCTGGTGGCGGTATGCTTTTTGTGTGCCGTACAGCATTCTACTCCTCGCACACGGCAACACCGGACTGACCCGATGCAATGCAATTGTCGTGCATCATAAAACAACATCAAAAGAGGCCTTTTTCTTTGTTTCTCCGCATGCACGAGATTTTTCAAAATAAAAATCGGCACTGAAAAAGTGATCGGTTAACGGGCCATACCCTTCCAGGGGAGGTGTGCAAAATCACACAATGGACCCATTCGTTCGTCGAGCACGGTGGCTTTGGTTCGGGTTAGCGTTTGTGTTGCTGGTGTAGAAATATATTTGTGATAAGCGTTGTGTGTATGTCCACCCTCCCGCTCCATTAGAATTGCATCTCGGTTTCAAGTGCATCGAAGCCGATTCGGTCATTAGCTGGGTCTGGGCGAAATGGGTCGGAGTGCCATTTTTCTATCGTTCGATTTTGAAGGACCGATTGTTTGAAGGAGCGATTCTTTACGCCCTTTTTGTCACTTTAGCCGACACTATGATGGCCAAGTGTCCACTCAAACGATTTTTTTTACGAAGGAATTGTTTTTTCAAACCTCCGTAGACGCCAACTAGTAATGTGTAGAAAAAATGAACTTGAAAACCAATGGAACACATTGTTGATTCACTGTTGTTATGGGAAGAAATGCCATTATGCTTTTACGAGCTTACAATCGTTTTTCAATGACGATGACGAGGAATGAGTGTGTAATGAAGTAGATTCAAACAGTTTCGGTTATTCAGATATCTTTAGTACACGAGTTTAGAACAAGAAGAAATATCTTGAATTTTTATAACGGTCAAATAGCGAGTTGTTAGTACAATGTTAATAGCTAGGTATTTTAGAACATTACATTACTGAAACACAAGTATGCGAAACGTATCATTTCTGGGAGGACTCCATTTTTTTTTAAATTGATTTGGCATATTGTGAAGTCTCTAACTACTTTAAGGTTTAACTTTTTCATTTACGGTAGATGGAAGTCCAAAAATTTTTATGTACGATTTTTAGAGAATGCATTCTATTTTATACATGCAGCTATTGTTAAAACATTCCAAAATAACAGATAAAAATTATCAGAATATGTGTATGTGTTTCACAGTCAAGTAAGTCTAACGTCCACTTCAAGACTAATATACAATGTTCAGCCAATTCTGTTCCTTTAAGTGCAGTCATGATATGTGAACGTCTACTCGACGAGGAAATGGAACAGAAGAAACTTAAAAAGGTGAATCAAAAACATTAAAAACAAATTCAAATCTCGTTTCTCTTGGCTGATTGTAAACAAATTTAATATCACACATTATATGCGTGTTTGAAAATCAGCTAGCTGAGTTAGCAGCTTTGAAGCTTAAAACATATTTAAAAGTCATACTGAATGTTTCATACAAAAGCCTGAAGAGAATAAGAAAACTTACGGGGTTTTTGTATGTTGTGTGAACATATCAAGTTCCTTGAGTTCGTTGTTTATTGATGTACTGAAGCAATTAATTTTGGCAAGTCAACATGCATATTTGTCAAACATGTAAAATATAATCACTATCAAGTCTGCGTCCGATTACACCAATCATCCGTTACGGCAAGAGTAATCACACACTGGAGGGAATTAAAATCTGTCTATTAAATCATTTTGATAAGAATCATTACACTCTCAGGAGATTTCAATTCGGTGTTCCTCAAAGATTTACATAAATTAATTCCCCTTATTTTTATTATAATTTTAAATGAAATTTATATATTTGTTCCTGCAGTTCTAGAACTGTAGTTGCGATGAGTTCGATAACCCTGGCTGCCTAGTAGATTCGTAGGTAGTGTTAACGGAGGGCGAGGACGAATGATAGAAACACGATAGGAAAAGAAAAGTAATATTACGACGGAAGTTTAGCCACGAGACGACAGACGAACAACAATTGAGCAGCAGCAAAGACGGAAGTTTTTTCACTTCTTTCTCCTAATAAAAAGATAGTTAAAAATTCTGCATCACTGTTGTTAACAACTTTGCTCAACGAAACAACTAATCATGACGTTTATTGAACTATTCATACTACAGAAGAATTAATAAAACTTCAGAACGCAGGATAAACAGATAAGACAGATTCAGAACATGGTGCGATATCAATTACAATAATGAAAACATTAACAAGTACTGTGAAATTTTGAACTTTTTCTTTTTCCTCTATCAATCGCTTCAACCTCGAAAGGTTTTGGCCTGCCATTTCTGGCTACCGTCACATGAAATTACCGGCAACTGGATAGTTAGTCCTACGAACAAAGAAACAGCTCGTATGAGATTCGATTCTTGGTCCTTCCATTTAAGGACCCGCTATCTCCCTGGCTTGTCTAATCGAATAAATTACAGGGTGCATTCTCTTACACAATACTAGATATTGTAACGAATCATAACTCCTGTCCTAGGTATCGTTATTTTAGACAAACATTAATCTCTTCAGAGTCATCTTATGCATTGAAAATCCTGTACAAAACTCCGCTCTAGTTCGAGTAGTATTTGCGAGTATCTTTTGATCATCATTACGACAGAATTGATAGATATAGTGGATAGATAGAATTGATGGAATGTAAGTAAACTTTGGACAACTTTGTCTTTTTTCACTTACCAATAGTAATACTTATTTTGAATTGAAAAACTGCGTCAAAGCAAAATGACTGTAAGGCCAGATTGTTGGTCTGAAGTCTTCTGCTCTTGTAATCCTGGTATACAAATGTAAACTCTTTTGACTACCTAATAACCATATACGTATGACAAAATGATAAAAATAGCTTAGAACTTATATAAACTACAGTGCTCGATATTAGTTTTGGTCACATCTTCTACTGTGGCTCTAACGAGAGGTCGAGAGGTCTTGGCCTGCCATTTTCGGCTTTTGTGACTTGACAGGATAGTAAATCCTGCGTACGGGAAAACGTCCCGAAAGGGATTCGAACTTCGGTCCTGCCCGTTCGAAGATTTGCGCCGCTATCTTCTCGGCTTTTGATCACATCAATTTATATATTTGCCTATTTGTTTCTGTTCAAATTGATTAACGCTTTTTTCAAGCTTGTTCTTCCAAATTCTTAGGTTTGCTTTCAGGTTTCTAAAATTGAGTAAGCGCATCCTTTTTCACATTATGTTAGCATTATTAGTCAAATGACCCTATACAAATCACAAATCAGCTATAATTCGGTTTGCTATCTTTCTACGTTACAAAACTAATTTTATTTAAGTTTTTACCTATTCAAATAACAACACAATCGCTATGTCGAAATATTTTGAATTCTATTTGAAAGTACACATTTTTTCCTTCAATTTGCATGGATAATTTGCAACATGACAACACAATAAATTATGCACCTTCTACATCTGAAACCCCATCATGCACTGTAAACAATAAACCACCAGAAATTAAATGTGAAGAAATGGGTAACCAAATGTATTCCCCACTCCGGTACAACTCGGTACCACGTGGAGTGGAAAATGTGCTGCTGCACCATAAATGCATACACTGCACTGCACACGGTCCGATCCCGAAAAGTGTCCAAACATTGTGCAGAATGGGCAAGATGGTATATGCGCTTTATATTTGCTAACGATTCGCAAACGGTACCAAAAAACCCCCGGTTATCATACCGGAACCGAGGATTTTGACTTTTCGAATCCGTTGCATTCAGTGCCGCACCGAAATACCATAATGTTTGTCCATATTCCCCTGGCGTGTAAAAATATGTCACCGACATAAAGGGTTTGGTTCGTCGTGTGGGTGGTTAGTTTTTTTTTTGGTTGCATTTTCCAAAGGCATTTGCGTACGTTTGTGGGTGTGCGCTTGGTTTGGTTTATATCATGTGCGGGAGTTGTTCATGGATTTTTCGGGGAATTATTTGAATTGTAAATGAGATTTTGTTTCAACATACGTGAGCACATTCCCAGTGCGATCGTGTCCTCTGTTTGATGCAACGCCCATGAGAGATGACGATGTATTGCTACAGGGATACCGATCGCACGGCGCTTTACCTTCGTAAGATGTAGGTACAAGGTGCAATGGTATTTGGGACCTCGTACAAGACAGACATCATTGAAAGTACTTCACCGAGCGGAGTCGAGTGCTGGTCGTCCATTGACTGGACGTCCCGTTGATGACCGTTGTTTTAACAGGCTGGGACTCGAACGGCAAGTGGAAACGGGTTTTGTAACTCGCAGCAGATCGTGGCCAAGGCGATGCGCACCGGTGCAGTTCACTGCTATTCAGTGCAAATGAGAATACCAAAAGCTCGGGGGAATATATTCGAAATTGAAACCATGGCGATTCGTTTGTTTTATCCTCGGTTGAGTTTGTGCAAGGTTTCACGTCACAAGGACAATCTGCATGGACAGCGTTGGTATGATGGACACTCTGGATGCCAGGTTGTGTGCGCATTGGCGATAACTCGTTTAGAGTTCTCGATTGAAGCGCTTTTCTAATCGAGTACAGGAAACATTAGACGAGATGGAATGGTACGTGTATCCGAATGGGGTAAATGTTTAAAATAGAAATTTTGCATGTCCACGTTAGTATTGATAAAACAAACTTAATTTACAACTGCTTGTGTGTTATTGTATTTTAATATATCCTCCACTCTTTATTTAATATATTTTATTTCCGGGCAATGTTTCATAAATAAAACGAATTTCAGAGATTTTAAAAATATGTAAAACTGGAAAACTGAACTTTTAGACATTTTGAAGAATCTTTTAACTCATATCACTTTAATAATTGTTAGATTGTAATAGATTTGTTTTTGACAGAGTAACATAAATTCATTTTATTCATAATTGTAGTGTAGTGTTTAATTAATCTTTCGAAAAAGTTTTTGCGTATCTTGAGTAAAGAGTCATTCGAAACATGAGTCTCAAAAGAATCTTGAATTCTCACAAACTCAAGCAGTTTCATTGATTTTTATTGGAGGGATAACTAACAAAATGATATGCAGAATAATCAACTTAATTTTCGCTATGGGAAAACTTTAGAGATCATCCTATTTGCATCGTTCAAAAAATGGTTATAATTAAGTCGAAATATGTAAAGAATGCGAAAGATCATCAACCTTTGAAGATTCATGAGTCTTTCAGGATTGATCAATTAATTGATGATTCACGAATCTTTGAGTACCCTTGAATCAGTAGTGATTCATGAACCTTAGAGGATTCACGTATCTTTGAGGATTCATGAATCTACTCATTCAGAATCATCATCGGAAGTGTCATTATTGTCAAATTGACCAGGCTGTAGACTTTAGATATTTACTATTTTTTCAAAATATTTTTTTTTGTATTACTTCCATAATTTTCGTATCAGACATTAAAATTAAGATATTTCAATTTAATTTATACTCTTGCATAATCCATGATGGCTTATAAAAATCCAAGATTTCATTTCTTCACTCCGTTTACTTAATTTATTGTTGCATTTTAAAATTTCGGCTTCCAAAACATTGTAAACTACTCATAGGATCAAGGAGGCCTTTCGATTTGTTAAATCACTCATGAAGCTGATGCATTTCTTTGAATAGACGCAGTGAATCATTCACCATCAACCGAATGATGAAAGAATATCAAATATTCCATTCGAAGCACAATGACACGCGAGGACAATTTAGCCGCTAGCGAAATGGGATGCTTCTTTGAAAATGAAGGTCCGCAAAAGGTCGATGTGCACCGTTTTTCCTATGTGCAGCAAAATGTAATTTTCACTCAGTGAGAGTGATTTTGCGTACGCAAATAGTGTTTTCCATCTCATGCCATCCGTGACATGGTTGGTACACTGTTTCGTTTCATAGACACTTACAAAAAAAGAAAGAAAGAAAAACATCACAAGAAAAGCTCGCTTTTGGACGTACCAGGAAAACAAAGCTCTGTAACTTCTCATCCACCCCGGGTAATGCTATCTGTGGAAGCGTTCTATGCAAATAGTTTTAATAGAATAAAATAAACATACGAAAGTGTACAGTTGCTTTTGCGTTACAATGTGTTGGGTGTCTGGTTCGCCATGTTGCAGATCCTAGCTGCGCTTAGCTTAGAAAGAAGCGATCGTTTTTTGTTTTTTGTCGACCGAAGCTGTAGTGTCAAAAGAAGCCAAAAAATAAAACGACATAATTCCATTTTAAGGTGCCACCTTAGGTAAGCCATTGCGAGCTGTGATGAAATTGATATTGCCTCGCTATGCAGAGCAGTTCTAATGCTGTTACCCTAAATTGACTGCTAGCTTCACGTTTGTTTCCTTGAATTAATTTACAAAATAGCCCATCACTTGCAGTACACCGTAGGTGTTGTGTGGCCACTGGCAACGATGGTGTTGGAAGAAACTGCTTAAAAGAAAGAAGATTTCCGAGTTTGGATAATATTAGTAGAAAATAATATTGTACATCTCGTAAAATTAAGCTGACTCGAGCTACGGGTATGGGATGATAACCTTCGTTCTAGTGCCGGATACAGCTTAAACCGAATGTCCGAAGGATAGCCATTATTTTATGGGGCGTGCTATAAATTTCGGATAAAAATGTATAAATAAATGGGTGTAGCATGTTTACCGAGACTGTCAGACGAAGCCGACGGTCAACAACACCTAGTATAAGCTGTGCGCAATGCTTATACGGTTGCCAGAGTGTAGAATTGCACACACGAAAAAATCGTTTGCTCGTGGCATACTGACCATTCCGGTATCGAACAAACCAATACGGAAGCCAAACGAGAGATAGAACGGTTCGGATAAAGTACATTAAAATGAACCATAAATTTATCTTCCGTCTGCTCGATTTTAAGCGCAACCAATCCGGAGTGAAGGAAAATGAAGCATTTCCAGTGCATTGTTTGGTCCAGCCTCGTCCAGTGACCTGCTGGCAGTTAGAACTTTGGCCTTCCCGTAAGGACCAAAAAGCAACAGACAGCACTGCCGTTGGAAAGGATTGCTTGCATTACATTAATGGGAAAATGGTGAGCAGGAAACCATTACATTGGCAATGGTTTGAAATGTGAACACACAACAGCCGAAACAAATGGAACCAAATGTGGTCAACGTGACAGAACGATAAGGCACTGCTGTGCGTCGTCTAGAAAGGAAGAACAAAAGCCATAAGTCGGCAGGTTAGATTTTATGGAAAAACACTGAAGAACATTGAAGAAAGCAGAACTTTTTGCGAAATGGTGGTGTTTGTAATGAACAATATACTCCGATTTCTTGATTAGAGCAAGTTCCTGCTTCCCAGATACATACATAGAATGTATAGTATAGAACAGATGTGTTTTAATCAGTTAGTCGCATGAATAGAAAGGAACTAGATTAATATTAGCAAATCAAACGATGTAGGCATGTTATTAAGTCTAGTTGTGCATAGAATCGTCTTTAATATTATTTTTTGAGATCATGTTGATCTTTGATGGTGGAGATATTTTCTTGAAAGTTAGTTAAATTAGTTTCATTTCCATTTTTTTATATTTTGAAACGTATTTGTTCAAACTTTCATTAATAACTTAGTTCAAGTATTCTATTTAAGTTTGTTGCCCTTTTTTCTTGTTTATTAGTTACTTACTTGCTTACTCTCTTACTTAGTTACAAATTGGTTTATTATAATATGTTATTTTATCGCATCAATATGTTATTTTACTGCCGTTGTTCATGCTAGTGTTACCTACGTTTCTTTTTTGTGCTTTTTATTTATTACAGTTCCATATTTCTTTATATTTTTTTGGTTTTATTTAGTTATTCATCGATTATTTTTACACTTTTGTAACATATTCGTCAACTTCTTCTTCTCGTGATTTTATTTTCCTTTGGATTTATTTTTCTTTAATCTGTTTGTTCTGTTTGCTTATTATTCATTAAGTTATCCGATAAGTCAAGGATGAATATCATGTTTGCTAGTTTATACAGCAATCTACGTTGTACTTTTTTCACGTTGCTCGTTGCGTGGCAGATTTATGAATTGAAAATTTTCTGAAAAAATTACAATAACAATGTTTGGATTGCTGTATATTTTAATTTTTATTACAAATTTATAAGTATTACTTTTATTTTTTATTTCAAAGAAATTTTATGGCATGTTTACCATTAAAGTTTAAAATAAAACTGTTTGCAAGGGTAAGTTTTCATTTTTTTTTTTTTAATTTTTTCTCACCACATCCTCGATTAACTTCGCACGAACTATTCGCTGCACACTACTGTACTGGCAAAAGTTTGCCCTAAGATTTGCTGCCAGCTATTTTTATTCGGAATTAAAAAGAAACATATACCTCGGCACAAGCGTTTCCAATGATGAAAGTTTCACGTTCCATCGGTGGGTACGAGTGCAGCTAACGACCAATGCAGACCCTCAGTAATGGTGACCAGGTCGCGGGGTTCATTGTACAGCTTAAGATTTGTTTCGGAAGTTTGGCAAACAGATTCTTAAGGTGCGGCAAATGCAATACCGTTCTGCAGTGTTTCGGGAACCCCTAATTGGACGTACCGTTTGTGTCACGAAGAAGAATATTTTTTTTGTTTCAATTCCTTTTCACAACCCCTTGTCCCTCTTACTGCCAGAGAGTGTGCCAAATGTCAAAGCTTTGGAAGGAAAAGTTTCTCCTGTCAACGCCATCTTGACCGTCATTGTTTGATTTTTGAAGTTGTGATTTTTACGCTTCCGGACGGTATACCCGTAAGTTGTAAAAGCACAGCACATTGGGAAATGGGTTTCTTCCGATTGGTATGTTTCGTACAGTTTTGAAACAAGAACTTACCGTTCACCACCGGTACAGGGAGCTTTAGGACATGTACGAGAAACGGTTTGGTACGAGTAACGGTTGGTAATGGTCAAGGTACAAAGAAAAGTACACAAACACAAGAAGTGCTTCGCAAAGTGTGTACTACGTCGTGCGCAAAGGTACATGCCGGATGGTGGAAAAGTTTCATGCCAAAGAAAGTATAATTTATTAATGCTACCTACATTGGCGTCTGTCAGCGACATTTGCTAAGGTATCGTACAGTACTGCGGTACGGAGTGTAAGAATGCGCGAACCAATCGGTGACTTTCAGGTTGCTCCAAAGACAAAGTTTCGTTGAGAAAGTTGTCATTGGATCTACTTCAGAGGACGATAATTCTTCCCCGCAGGATGCGTGCGATTGATGTTCTGTGACTATTAATGATGATTATTGCGCAATGGGTTGTGCTCGCTCAATGAAGGTGTGCTCATTTTTTTCGTGAAATAGAAGAAAAAACTATCAGTATGCTCTCAAGTGTTCATAAAGATTGTGATAAAAGAAAACTTGAGTAAAATACTATAACACATAAACCAAATACCCTTGGATTCGAATAACAAAGTAAAAAAGCATAAAATAAGGAAAATAATTTATAATCTGCATTGAAACAATTTGGATTTTGAATAAAATGTTTGATTAATTGGGACACGAAAGACTACATACTTCAATTACAATGTACATATTGTCGATCACTTTTGAAATCGACACAAATATCTTGATTGTCTATTCTATAGCTACAGATGCCTTAGAAGTTCCTCCAATACCTCCTATGCACTAGGCTCATTATTGAAAAAGATTCCGAAATTAATAATTTAATAAAAATTATAACATTTAACAAAACAGCTTGAAACTTCAATGTTCCAATACATGATTTTTCTCATTTATATCCTAAAAAAAAGTACTTACTTACTTCCTTACTTATCAAGCGCTACAACCGCTTCGCGGT
>KI423185.1:4052-15933 GCA_000473375.1 Anopheles culicifacies | reverse complement strand
GCTGATCGAAACTGGCATTAGGAAAATATTCTAACTCGCAAAACACAGGCTGATTTGGCTTGCCAGTTTGTATGGAAAGCTAGCAGCGGATAAGCCGCCAAACGTCAAAACGCATATAAAAAACTAGTGAAAGGAATCATAGGCCCCAATTTTGAGATTTTTGGGCTTAAGTCATCATAGAACACTACATTGAATTACTTTACCAAAATTATTTCGTTTTCTACAGTTTTATTGAAATTACCATTGTGATATCATTAATATTATCGTGAAAAGTTATTCATTTCTGAAAATGCTGCAGCAGAACGAGGATATGAGGATAAGTGAGAATTAAAAATATCGTCTTAATTTTAGGAAAAAAAGTAAAGAGTCAAAGGCAATCTTAGTTCCGGCCTCTGGATTTCCGGCGAGGTGTATTGTTCCGCCGAATATTCAGTCTAATCGTTAGAAATGCTGATAATTACTCCTACGCCAGAGTCCTCAACATTCATCTTGTGCAATTGATGATCTGTGGCGGATTAACATATGGACGGAGGTGGCAGACGCCAGGGGGGCCTCGCTGGTTAGGGCGGCCTCCTCGTTCAGCGTGGACATAATTTTAGGGCCTAAAATGCCATTCCGCTAGGGGCCTCTAAAGAGCTTGATCCGCCACTGTTGATAATCAGCGCAAAGGATTTATCAAATTATTCAAAACGTGTGATTTGAGTGTGAAAATCACTCAAATAAACTTGAAGTTCTTGCATACCTTTATCAAAAATTCGTCTTGTTACTGTTTTTGCTAACTGATTTAAGGGCACTATTTCCATTTTTTTACGATGTAGAGGATAGAATCAATTCAATAAGTAAGTTCGGTCAATAAAGAAATAGGAAATCAATTGTTGTGCAAAGTAATAAATGAATTATTCCTTTACTATGATTACTTTGCCATATTGCAATGAGCGACCCTCAACTTCTCAGCAAGAACGGTTATACAGCAAAATATACAGCCACTCTTCCACAAATAAAAGAAAATTGAAACAAATATTACGTTGCTGTTTTATCTTTTAATTCAAAAGAGGCAAAATAGCCATATAGAACACAAGCATACTTTCAATACACTTTACACCTTCCATACCGAAAAGGTTTCATTTTTTATTTAAGCGTAACGAATCAAGATGACCGAACGTGGGGCAAGCTCACCCACGGGTTATTGGACACCGCACCCGCACTATCGGAGGGTATGCCGACAAGCACTACCTTTCAATCAAACTCATCCGATATCAATTTTGTTGACACATCTCCAGCAAACGACAACTTCATTACTTCCTGCGCCGTGTTGGCCGTGGCGGCAATCGTTAGCAAGGCGAAGGTGCTGGCCTCCCGAGACCGGTGTCGGATCAATCTCAAGATTACAGCTGTCAAAGAGAAGCAAGCAAGCAAATAGAAAAAGAAAATCCCATGTACCGGTGAGACGGAAGGTAGGATTCGATCGATTGGCGTGGCGTGTTAGCTTAAAGGGAACGCACGAAACGAAATCACGACGCGATGCTATTCGTCGTCACGTTATCACTTGCCACACAAACAGACACACACACACATGTGCTGATTTTGCTAGCCCTTGATAAGTAACTATGTGCGGCAATAGAGACATGTGGGGTAGCTGCCCGTGCGATGGGCGGAGAAAGATCGCTCGTGTCAATTGAATTGGGCAACGACATGTCGGTATCCGAAAAACGGACCTCTTGGAGGTCCATGCCATTAGCGAGACGGATGGTAAGTGTGTGTGTTTTTTTTGTTGGTGTGTTAGGGTGCGGTAATGTCGGCACAACTGCAAATGGGTTGCCGCACCGGATATGCTAGACGTAGGCACGTGTCTCATGTAATTGCGCGACGTTACCGTCCTGCTTGGTGGCTAATGTAGGCGGCTGATCGAACATGGATTCGCCGTGGATGTTTTCATCCATCATTCGATTTGTAACGCATGATTTACTCAATCCGAAAATGCACACTGATTGGGTAGTAACATTGGCTTAAAAAAATCTGCCTCTTTAAGTGATATAAACGCCTGAAAGTATGCATAGGCATATGTTGTTTAATGGTCTTATTATTTGGCTTATAAACACTACTTTCATTTTTGTGTGTTCTTTTAAAGATTTCTTAGTTATTTCATAATTTTTCTGCACTATTATCTTTATTCCAAGGAAACAGTTAACTTCATCTTTCACAATTAATCCATCTCAATCTACTCAGATCTGTAGATCGTAGTTAACGTTACCCAACAATATAGGGACGTATTGACGTGTTTGGCGAAACAAACGATGTTCTACGTCAGGCATTTGGCAGAGATAAATGAACAAAACAGCCGATACCACCAAAGAGCCTTGCAGTCGAAAGTGAAGCCAGACAAAGTTTGCCCTCCGATGCTACACGCTTCGGTTCCAGCCAACCCGAACGACAGAGAGCTTATAATTTAATTACAAATCTGTTAGTTTGATCCACTCCAGCCCACTAAGTGGTGAAGGGCTGCTATCTAACTATTGGTTTCATTGCATACCCTCATTTCGACGATGGCACTGGCCTTCCGTATCTAGGTTGCAAATAAAAATATTGATAGCTTTGATTCGCACCGTTGTGGTTGAACTTCCGGGCGGGACTTCTTCTAACCGGTCCGGTGGAAGTAATGACCCGAATAGTAAACACCGGAACACCGGAAGTTCAACCAACGAAAGGAACCGGACGAATTCCGTAGGGAGGCGTCCGAAATCTATCCAGCTCGGCAGTCGAATTGTGAAGGGAAATGTGGCTTCAATCTAAGCCACAACGTTGACGATGATTGAGCGGATTGGAATATGATTTACGGTATGGCTTTCTATCGGGGGCTGTTTTATTTTACTTTACCAGCATCGCAAAAAAAACGCCTCAGCATTCATCTCACGTCCTCAAAGCGGATGGACCAAAAATAGTGCACAAGTGGGATGTCGGATCAATGTTCAGCGTTCATTAACTCCAGCCGACGCCCAGTCGGTGTTGTTTGTACGTTTAAGGGCTAGCAAAAGCCGTAACGTCCGGTTTCGGTGATAATTAGGCCGAAATGTGCGCGATTTTTCTTTCTTTTCTTCTTTCTGCCCCTAATTGGCAAACTGCAGCTGCTAATGAAGATAAGAAATTGCTGCCCGGTGTATGATTAGTGGTTGCATTATTAGGCGAGAGGAAAAAAAAGAAGGGATTTTGTTTTATTCTGTCTCTATTCATTCCATCCTTTTCGAACCCGAATGGTTGGAAAACAACTTGTAAATAGCAATCAAATGATAATGAGACTTGGCAACTTGAATCATACCTTTTTTCTGGTTATAGACTCCTTTTCAAAAGTGTCCGTTTTTTCATTTGCTTCAAATGAACAGGTCAACAGGGTAAATATTATCACAAGCATGCTAAACATAAATGACAGAAAAATGTTTTGCTTTGCATTTGCCTTTGCCACTTCGGCTGTGAAAATAATTCTCGTTAAACAAATATTTTTCAGTTTCGATATCAAGCTCTAAGAGGAAAATTTTCTTTCTCCCCTAGTTCGAAACTCAGATAAAAATCTATATTTACAATAATAAACCATTCTTTGTTACATGCTCGACGATAAATGCTTTTAGCCATCAATTGAAAAGTCACATTGGTTGTTCGCTGCTGATCACCCTACTACATTTTATTGATGTATCAACTACCGGGTATGAGTTTTCCCTTCTAATGCTGCGTTGAGAAAGAATAACAGCATGTGTGTGGAATAATATGTGAAATCGTTTCTTTGTTTCTTCTGTAACCGGGAACGGTACGGTAGGAACCAATCGACAGGAACAGCTTGAACGCATGGGCTGTCCTATCCCGTGAGGGAGGGAACGTTCGGTTGGCTTTTTCAGTTAGCTGGACACAATCTCTTCCAAACACTGTCAGCCCCGGGAAGTGTGCCTTATCGGAAGCGGCTGTCGATGGCTTTCAATCAATGGCAACATGGAGACGATGTCCATTTGCGCCCGTTTCCATATTTGCCGAACGAACCAATTGGATGGAAAAAATAAACAAACAATGAAAGAAACATATCACAGCAGCTGGCAGAACCAGTCGATTAAGGAGTAGGAAGGTTGAGAGAGTGAAAATGGCTTATAGTAGGAACATACATTAGCTGGGATTAGTATGATTCAGCATTGTGCATTATTTAAGATAGATTCTAATATTCTTAAAGTCAAATATGTAATGTGTTTATGTCAGTACAGCAAAAGTGAGTTAAGAAAGTTGGTATTTGATTATTAAAATAATTGTTGATAATTGCACATGATATCGATAGGCCATATAACGTGAATTTAGAAACACTAACCCAGATAGGAGAAGGGTGAAATTGTCTTTATGATAATTTCCTATAATGAAACATAAACTTACTATCGAACCACTTCTAACAGTACCTTCAAAATTTCACCGAGGAAGGTTCATATAATTTCATCAGAAAGAAAGTTCAGGGTGTTCTTTAAATAGTGCTCCAAGAGGCCAATGATTGGGACCTAATTGGGATTGGGATTTACTTAACGTAAGGACACCACTACGACTTGAATATGGCCAGGTCCGCTAATATCAATAGTTGGTTTAAGCGCATTGCTTTCCGAATATGAGGTAATCTAATGTATCGCAAATCGACGTCGTTCAATATTCCCAGACTTTCATACCCGCTGAACTCTTGAAACTAAAATCAACTTGTCAATTCTTAAGTGCGCTTTTTCCAAATTTGTGCTGACTACTTCTCCTGGACTTCTTTACAATTCATATGATGACTTAGTCTATCTTGTCACAAAACTTCAATTTGTCGTATTTTGTATTTTCAATGACTCTAAAACCTCAAGAGTTGTTAAGCTGCCATGTTTCTGGCTTCCGTCACTAGAATCTACCAGCAACAGAATAGGATTGTTCGTTCTTTGGTCAGCTTTTACTAGGATTAATAATTGGATGATTACAAAGGAGAACCTTTGATAAATTGGAAGATTTTCACACGAAAGTAATGAAAATGCAAAAAGATTCGCCAATCTTTGCCTTGCAGCTACCTAATGGGATTTGAGCCCAAGCAAATATTACTTAAGCCCTCTGTAATATTAGAATCTTTTAATCCGGGATAACCACCTCTGTAAAAACCCTTCGTTGGAACATGGTTGACAGGCTCCCAGAGGCCAAGGTGACCTAGGAGTCGTCTTCAGCACGGCGGCACTGGGTCTGGAGAAACATAAGTAACCACCAGCTATCGTCGATCCAGCGATCAACACTCTACTTGTTGGTGAACAACAAAATCCCTCACGGCGCTCTTTTAGAAAGAACAGGTCGAGCATCTCCGCCTGCTCAGTATGTGGGCAAATTGAGACCATGGAGCACAAATTTGCAAAGTGCTTTAGGGTTTCTTATGTTTCGAACACATTAATGCAAAAAATGGCCGTTATCGTTCCTAAAAAAAAATTATAATTATTATTGCATATAATAATTTGGTACTCCAACAGATATGGAGATACTCAAATACGAATAAATTAAAATATAGTAAAGATCGCTATGCATAATTGTTTGCGATATTGATGCGTAGCGGAAAAACACACACGACAGTATGACACAATTTTGTTTTCTTGCTAAAGCTAATACTGGGACCTATGATACAATAAATTAGAAAATTTTTCTGTTAAGACGGTATCTGTCAAACAATCGAGCAAATATCGATAGATTATTGGACACCGGGTTGCATCATGTTGACAAATTTGTTTGGATCTGCTCGAAACTGTTGATTTGCTGTTGCGGCAAATCGCCAAAACCCAGTTTGTTCTTGAATATTTTCGATAAAAACATTGTGTTCAACTTAAATATTATTTTTACAATCTAAATTAAATAAACATTTCAACAAACGCTCGATACAAATGTATTTGGATTAATAAAATCATGCAAATATGGTCTGACCTGCGTCAGAGCTGCTAGAAAAATGTATTGTTTTGACATTTGTCGAGCAGCTGATCGAAACTGGATTAGGAAAATATTCTAACTCGCAAACACCGGCTGATTTTTCTCGCCAGTTTGTATGGAAAGCTAGCAGCGGATAAGCCGCCAAACGTCAAAACGCATATAAAAAAACTAGTGGAAGGAATCGTAGGCCCCACTAACATATTTCTCATATTGACTTCGTGCCAGAACCCCAACTGACGCATGTGTTTTATTTGTCTACCTTTAAGGCTCAGCAACATTCACAAACCATTTAAATTGAGTAATGAACCATTGCTGAACCAACCATTGTCATTTCATAGGATATCAATTGTAGAAGAGAGTTTTGTAGAGCAACAAAACCAAAATTGATTTTCTCGATGGATGGTTCCTAGAAGCAATCCGGCAATATAATTCACCTGAACCCTATAGCACCTTATTTCCAGAATTTTAGGCTCAGAATTTCGGTTGTACGATGGTAGCAAAGATCCATCAGCATAGCCAAACTTTCTAATGGAATACTGCGTTTATTTTTATTGAATCATTTGAATCCTATAAATGGTTATAGCTGTATACGGACAAGTTCAGATGGACTAGCTTCCGAATAATGGATGATAATACAGTGAAAAATACAACGGTTCTAACTTAGTGATTATAAACAATATGGGTTATTAAGAAAAACTTCACGATAACTTTTAAATGTTTTACTTAGTAATCTACGGTCCCGATAGTAACCGCCGTAGCCGCCGTGAGTTTCTGTTTGCAGATTTATTCCACGAATAAAAAAGTAATCTGATTTGAAAACTTAGAAAATTAGTATCTTCCAAAATGATTGCTAAGCAAACCGACATGCCAATGGAATTAGTGGACTAAATGCAATTACGAATCTGTTTTTGAAATTAGCTTCGGAAAGCTAAGCTATGATTGAATCTTAACAATATTTCCATGTGCAGAAAATCATTTCATTTCGAGCACTCATGCATCCCTCACAGTCGATTAAGAAATTACAATTACAATTTAAAAGCTTGATTCAATTCAGACGCTATTCTAGGGCATCCTACGAGCTTTACCCTTTCCGCATACCCGTAATATGCGTGTGTGTGTGTTTGTGCTTGGAAACAATTCACAAACGGAAAACTGATTACAGACCTAGCCCAAAATAGTGGCTCGGAGTGGGAAAAACACCTTCAAAGGAAGAGACTTAACCCGGTTGGAGCATTATCATCGCACAACCGACCATCCCGAACGGGACCGGTCTGCGGTAGAAGCAATCATTATGGCTTCTTAAGCTCAATTCAATCAACCTTCTGGACCTTTCCTCCGGCGCAAGAGTGTCGAGTAGAGGGTACGAGTGACGTGCTGGTAAACTCACTCAATCCTCGGGACTCCTCGGGCACCGGGTATCCTCGCCGTGTAACTGGTGTACGGCTTCTGGGTTATTACTTTATCTGATTACATTTAAGTTTTCCCTGAGAAAACACTTTTATCACTCCTGGCCAAGTGAGTGTGTGTTTGCGGCTGTCTGTTTTGGCACCACCGTACACCGTACACTATCGGAGGGAAAACCGAAAAGTCTTACGACCTTACCTGAAGGAAGGGACCAACAGAAAGCTGTTGTTTTAGCAGCGTTGAGCAGCGCTTGGGTTTGTTTACGTTGCTGCTCGATTTTCTTAGTGACACAATTTCCAGTAAAGGTAGTTACTTGTGTGAGTGTGCAAACGTCGAAGGTTCGTTTCCTAGCATGGGAAGGAACAGTTAACGACGTACGGTGACGTGAGTATGCATATCACTCAAGATTACGCCGTTTTTCTTTAAGCGGATGATGCTCTGATCGGTGTTGGAGACTTCATCTCTGAAAAAACAACCGAGTGCTGGGGTGTTTGTGAGAAAGTAAAGATGAAGAACCGATTTAGGTACAAGGTTATATGCCAGGAAGATGAAGTAGATAGCAACTTGAAGGGAAGTTCCACATATGATAACTTATAAAAAGTATTGAATATAGGAGAGAAAAAGATTTAGCTGTAACTAGATAGTAAGCAGTATGCAAAAAAAAAAGAGAAACATGTTCACAATTAAGAAATTGCATTTTTTCGACGAACAATATAAATGAAATACAAAAAAAAAAACTTAGGTTCCGTTATTACAATTGGATTAAAAAGTTTACTAACTTCAGTATATTTGGCTTTTCAAGCATTTTCAAGTTATTGCTTATTTATTAATGAAGTTGTATAAATTTTAGTACTGCTAATGTTAATTATTTAAAGTTTAATTGTGAAACTTTACATGTTTGCTTCGCAGTATTCTTTCAGTTTCTAAGATGACTTAGCTTATGAATAAAAAAAATGAGAATTTATTAAACATGATGAAAAGATATTGCTCTTCCTACAATAATACAATGCTCTACATTTCTTTTTATTTATTTTTTGTGAGCGGCGAAGGCATTAAAACGAAGAAAAGCATGGTTGGGTATGTCCATAAATATAGAACTTACATATGAATTAAAGCACATGATAGTTGTATAGGACAATCTATGCGAAACGATTTAAGTAATGTAAAACATAAAAAAAACTTCTCGCTCAGTTTAAATACTCTCCTCATCGAACAGTGGTGAAGGCATCGTTTTTACGGTCACAACAAAAAATGTAAAGGGTTTTGTCTGACACAATTTTCTGACACAAGTCGTGGTTCCTTTTTATACCTAGATGTTTATTGAAGCGAGATTAGATTAAGAATGAGCATCTGCTGCTTAATTGTTTCTCCTCTTGTTCGATTGACAATCATCTGTCAATTGGAGTAGGTTCTATAGGTGTGTAAGGTTGATATTACTCTATATTTACATATCAACTATAATTACACTTTGGAAGGTAATTATTGTAGCCTCATTGTATTCAAATTGATTCAAAATGTGTAGCAAAATGTATAAATATGAATATGAATGAAACTTACCTTGAAGGCTCTAACAATGCATGCCAGGTTTTAACAAATAACCGAAAGCCATTCAAACTATATAGAGTTAGTGCGAAACTTTTTTAAAGATTATTTGCACTAAAACAATGATTTTCTATGAGTGGCCTATTAGTTTTGTTACATGGATAAACATTCAACTTGACAAAAAATCTGTAATAATGTCCTTAAAAATATGGTAAGATATAAGAAGACATATTTTTGTTCTTTGCTTTTGATACTAAGACACCTCTTGGAGTTCGCATTATTAAAATGTGATTATTCTATCTTGGAAATGTTTAAGTGAAAGTCTAGGAGGAGTTATTCCAAAACAATTGTAGCCAGTAATCCACAGAAATATATCAAGAAATTCCCATATTTTAAACTTTTAAGTAGTGTTCGACGTTATTGATGTTACGGACTATAATACAGCGTAATGTAGACGTTCCACACCAAGAAGCGACCATACGAATTGCCTTCAAAAATGTATTTTGAGTTTTTTGTATTATTATTTTGTTTTAAAATACGGATGAAGTAGCTGTTGACCTTGAGTTTCGATTTCCAATAACGAAGCTGAATAGGATGAGATGAGTAAAATATACTATATAAAAGTTTCCAAAAGTTTAACGTTTTATCCTAAAAGCTATTCATATATTTTATGAAAGCAGGTTCGGTAGTTTTAGTTTAAGTTTAATGTTAAAGTACATATTTGACCAAGTTGAAATCGATTCAAAACATTCTTTTCGAATATGAGTCACTAAATGGCAAGTTTCTATAAAATTCTTACGTATTTACACTGTAACTCATTGTTTCAACACTAAATCTGTACTTGAAGTTTTATTCAAAGAAGATTATCGGAGGGCAAATTAATGAGTTACATTAATAATGGTACTCACAAGAGCCATATTATCACGTTAATGTACTGTTGCACATAACGATTGCTACTGTTGCGCGAAAATAAAGCATGAAAATACGCTAATGTGTCGCGTGTTGGGAATTATCCATGCGATTTAATCAAGCCTTGTGTTATGTATCCCTTAGGAGAACAGATATTTCCCGCTAAAGGGCATTTGGTTTGATTATAAATATTTGATAATAATAATTTCCCCACTACAGTGCAGCAACAGAAATTAGAAACAAATCGTTTTAATCCTTCGTAAATGTGGGTTGAAATCCTTTTTCTTTAAATTTTGTCACAAAAATCATACCGATAACCTTCACCGGCGTTGTTTTGTCACGGAACGAACGAGCTGTACCATCCATCCGGCCGATGGTCGATTGTGTACCATTTCACGGCTTTGCGAGCAAACAGACTCTTGGGCAGGAGCGTGTCCCTGCACAGGCACACTGCTGTGATCCGCGCTGCTTCACGGGTGCCTAAATCCGATTCATTATTTGTCCTAAATTTAGCACCCGTCCGTGTCGAATGTTGGGTTTTTCCAGGGAAACGGAACCCATCCGCAAGTTCCATCAGAAACGGCGAGGCAAATAATAAGTTAATTCAACGGGCGTGAACGATCGGTATCGGGTGCGTTGCTCGGTTCGTTCCGCCAGAACCGAGTTGGTTTGGAAAAATGTGGACCCTTTTTTTTGTTTTTCGGTCGGCTTTCTATCTTGTCCCAGGGATTCCCTGTTTCCAGCGCTGGCAGAACCGACGCACCGAAAGCCATTTACTTTACGCCTCAAACTGGAAGCCAATCGAATC
Source organism: Anopheles culicifacies (assembly GCA_000473375.1). Taxonomy (NCBI): domain Eukaryota; kingdom Metazoa; phylum Arthropoda; class Insecta; order Diptera; family Culicidae; genus Anopheles; species Anopheles culicifacies. The sequence goes on along the minus strand of KI423185.1, from coordinate 5,324 downwards.
ACCTGGAGTCACGATTCATACGAATGAAATTCCGACACTATTTGATCAAAATTTCACTCCATGGTAAATTAATTTAAATCGTTACCCATTGCCTCGCCGGCAGGGCACCTTGTTGAGGGAGCCTTACCGTGGGCAACGAACAGGACCGGCAAATGGTTTTGTTTTGTTTCGCCGACTTTATCAAGCGAACCGTTTCGATGATGGCGAGAGGATTTCTTGCCGAGAACACCCATTTTGTCCCAGACATTTGTGCTTTTTGTGCCATTTGCACAACAGGGACACTAGCTCGATTCGATTTGCTTTATTCTTAACCATTCCGGGCACATCCTTAATTGAAAATCTTGATTTCAAGTTGGCGCTTTGTCGTCCGATAAGGAGCCGATGGAAGGAAAATTGAAGACAGAAGCTTCTGGCGAACATGGGACACTTACTTGCCGTTTACCATGGTACGAGCGCTAAGCAAGCCCGGTGTATCGGTTGCGCACAAAACAACACGACAACGGGACGTTTGCGAGCTACACAGTCTTAATCCAGCATCAAACGTAAGCAAATAAAATGAGCAAATAGCATACGGCCCTTTCGGTACTCATTGTGCAATCAGTAGTTGTAGGAACAGTTTCTGTGATTGCAATCCTTTCATTTGATTTGCTCATGTCCGTCCTGCTGCTGTGTACCGTTGTGCATTCCGGTAGCCTTTTCAATGCGCAGTGAAATGGAGTAGAAAGGAGAACGAAGGAAACCGTTTTGTACCTGCATTACGAAACAAACGTTTTTATTTGTTATCAGATACGATTTACTCAGCAATATGGCTCTGGCTGTATTCCATGAATAAAATAAAAAGAAAAACGATACAACTTACTTATGCACAATAAGGCATAGATCCTTGTTTTCTTTATGAGAAATGGAAATCAGCATTATCTGGCTAATGGAGTTTGATTTAGTGAAAAGTAACCTTTTCTTCGAGTCGACCATTATGCTTAAAAGACTCAGCCTTCGGATAGCACAGGGCCAATGCAAAGCTTCAGGAAAAATGTATTTTTACCTTAATATCTTGTATAGTTTGTTCAGAAGTGCAATGTAGCTCTGATAGTTTTTATTTAAATTGCTTCATAAAAATGTTCAGTTTCAGCTCGACGAATTCAATTATATACTGGCTGAGGGTCTGCGATTTCTTCCAACCGCGGCTGCTGGCTAATACTAATTCTGGCTTAATTGTAGTGATTCGGGGGAGCGGGTCTTCGAATCGAGGTAATGTAGAGTCATAGAAAAAAG
>AXCM01002583.1:0-34646 GCA_000473375.1 Anopheles culicifacies | reverse complement strand
TTTACGTACAGCAAATAAAGTCATAACTGACACGATGCAAACTCATTGTTTGCTTGCTTGCATACATGTTGTGAAGGTACGATGAAGAAAATCCGTCGATAAAGGACGCCATCGATTGGTTATGCATCGGTGAAGTTATTGGTGATTGAACGACGCTTTCTGCTGAGTCAATCATGTTTTTAAACAATCTTTAAACAAGAAATAGGTGCTATGGAAAACATAACCCAAAAAAGGCTCTCGCGATCAGTACACGATTGGAGCTACAGAACAAAAGGAAAAAGTACACAGCATAATCATGGCATACATAACCTTGACCATGGTGTGGCGTTTATGATGCTCTGGTAGGGTTATTTAGATTTTTTTCTTCCTTATTTTGTAAACACAATTGTCCACCCGGCTTCGGTTGGACACAGTTTGACCTAACGAGGTTTGATGAGAGTCAAAATGGGAAAGAAGCGAAGCAACTCCAAGAAGTAAAGCCGGTTCCGTGACACTTGAACACTGTCGATCGTTTTGATGCTTGGACAGGAGAAGATGAAAGAAAAGAGGAAAAAATAACCAGGTCATAATAATTACAAACGATCCTAAAGTATTTAAAACGGGAGGAGCTCTTTAACGTTCTGTTGCGCAATTATGGAATGGCGCGTACAAATTATCTAGCTTTTTTTTTCGTTAGTTTCTTTCGTCCGCTTTTAAAATTGTACCCACGGACACACTTCACACAAATGCTGTGTGGGCACGTGTTGAAGTTACGCCAGATTAGCGAAGCGCTAGCGTGAAATGAGAGGAGACAAATTCTAGGAAGTAAACCGCAACGACCGCCCTAGCCCGGGTGGGATAGTAATTTCTTCTCTCGCCTTTGCTGGGTTTGCTAAATAGTGAAAGAGTACAACAATCTTAAATCGGACGGCACAGAGAGGGTGAATGAGAATGCGAACTGCGATACATTTAATTATGCTATTGATGTCCACACCGAACCGACCCGACCCGACAAGCATATCGAATTGCTTTCCTTTTAAAGTGAGCCATTCAGGAAGGTGCGTGGGTTTTTCGCAGTAAAACATAACTTAATCTACACCCCGGAACGAGTTATTCTTTCCTTGTTGCGTCTCTTGATGGTTTAATTAACTACTTTCAACCAAACGTATTTTAATCTAATTTAAATGGTACGCTAGAACACAACGAGCGTACAGGCGACGAACCTGTTGCGTTTTTGGGTGCGTACTGATTCATCTAAAACATTGACAAGCGATGTTGCGTGGTACGCACAACTGAATTGGAAGCACAGAAAGAGAGATTTTAGAAGATTTATAATATTACATTTCACATTGCCAACCTCCCCAGTGGGGAATATGTTCTCGATTTTAGGAATTTCAAGTGCTAGCGACGAATTGCGTCAACCACAAGCCAAGGGTTGGTTTGGTTCCACTGTCAGGACACTTTCTTCTCATGTCCGTCCATTTCAATTATGCTAATAAGAAGTAATTTTTGAGGGCATCCAAATAAAAAAGAAAAAAAAAAAGACCAAACCCAGGACGGTCACATTTGCTGATTGATCTAGGTCTCTGCCCGAAACGGGTCATCGATGGGATTACGCACGAAACGGAGTTTGGCCGGGAATATCGGTCAGTTTCGGAAGGGTTTAACCTGCCACCAGAGTTTAGATCTAGCACGCATGGGTCATACACGTGTCGCATGTTCTCGGCGACCAAAGCCAAGCACACAGAAATTTACATTTCACTTCGTCCCCGTCATTTGATATGGCCCCCTTTGTAATGGAACCTGTTCCGAAATCGTGGCAAAACAAACGTCAAAGCAAAGGGAAAACAAAAACTAGTCTAAATTAATCACGGCATCTGTCAATCATCATTTGGCGCAGATTTCTAACGTTGGGAAGAACTTTCGGGGAGAGGTCCAAATCAGCAGGGATACCGATGTTTATGTGACCCATTTATTCGAATTTGTCTGCCTCTGTCTGGCAGCACGATTCCAGGGATTCCAGAACGAGGCGTCGCCGCTAAACAGGTTCCAATGGTTTCGCTACCATTTTGCAAATTTCAGATAGTGCAGTGGGAAGAGAAATTAAAACACCAGAAGTTAGCGTACAAACCTTTCGAACAAATGACCTGTCTAGAGATATTTGCATATGCTCGATCTTTTGTGTCTCAAGTCTCAAAAATAAAATCGTACAAAATTCCTCCCTATCACGATTGTGTCTGCTGCTTCGTCGAGTGAAATCGTTCACAATTTCAATCAACTGTGACGCTCGATCAATGGCTGGAAAGCAGTTATAATATCTATCTGTTCGTGATAATGGTAAACTGCAACCATGTCGTTCCCAGGTAAACTTTGTTCACTCAATTAATGCACGCGCGGATAAAGATCGGGGTGTAGCAATTCCACTCCCAGACTCGAAGACACTCATATCGCGTGACAGTTTTAAGCTAATCGGTATCAGTTTCACTTTTGTCCGCCCTTAAATGGGTAAGCGTGTGCCATCGAAATTAATGCATATGGTTTCAGCCTGCTGCACCTGCTGCAGTCTGGTATGCAGCGATCGGTGCGCTTGTGGTCGGGTGCCGGTGGTAGTTTCATGGCTCATCAGATTTTAAATATGGTTTGCTGGGCCACTTTTCATCGTAGGTGTAATTGAGTGAGAAGCTGTGAAGTGATAGGCGTTTCGATGTACAAGAAAAAATGTGAAAGGACGTTGCTTTAAAACTTTATGAGGCTTCTTTTCGATTATATTAGTTGTATAAAATATAAAAGTTGTATAACAAATAAAATAAGTGGGCTGATTAACAGGTGATGAATAAAACAATCAAATGACGGAGGGTTTAAAACAATTTATACAGCAGATCCTCAAGCTAGCTATTATTTTATACTAATTTTTGCTATAATCGTATAAAATTGGCAAAAAGAATTGTTATGGACGCTATAATTTTTTAAAAATGGTAACTAATCATTTTATATTATTCACCAACAGATTAAAAGACCAAAAATGATGGAGTCTATAATATCTGCAATTAGGAATCCTAATTAAACTGTAAGTGTAATCTGGTTTTATCACTAAAATATTTGTGGAGTTTTAATTGAATCTTTTCATTAATACTCTATAATTGCCTTGTGATTTTATTTTGAAATATTTAAAAATTTTAAACCACATTAATCTATTTTTTGTAAGAAATGAAATGAATTTTCCTTCGTAACAAAAGATAATCATAATTTTTTTTACGGAATACGAAAGTTTAGGAAATATGAACTAATATTATTAAACATTTTAAGCAAATGAAAACATTGGATATCTACGAGTTGTTATTAACTTTTTTATAGAAGTTTTGATTTGTTTTATAGGAGTTTTCACATGGACATCTTGCTCAAAATAAAAATATATTTTTAGGAAATTACCAATATTTTCGAAAAATACAAGACAGAAAAAACTGAAAAACACATAATACTACATTTTGAAAAATAACTATAGCATTAAAATGAAAAAGAAAAAAACTCGAACAAGATCAATTGAATAATTAAAAAGCATTTTCAACAATAATACGCCAAACAATATGCACTTGAAAAATATATTGTAGAAAATGATCTCCTTATCTATTTATTTATTTTTTATTGGTATGGCTTATGTTGACAGCTTATTTCTCTTTTCACTAATTTGATTAAGTACAATATATTTGGAATTTTTAATTTTGTGATCAATTAAAACTGGAAGTAAATAGCATAAATTTGAAAGGATACTTTTATTCAACCGCTTGTGACACTGCGATGGAAGATTACGCTCCTCACAGTTGCTTTAATTTAATACATTTCATTCGTTGATGGAATTATATTATTCTCTCTTAACAAGTCTCCATTTTAGCTGGAAAATTTCTTCATGGACGCTTGTAACTCTGATTCTCCAAGTTACGAAGCGCTTTTAATTAATTCCCACTCCATACTTCATGTTCCAATCATAAAGCTCACTGGAAAGGTGCATAAAATGACAGAATGGACAGTACCGTAACGAAAGGAAGCAACAACTACAAAAAATGGTAACAATCTGAGGGATGGAAAGTGCAACAGTTGAAAAACATGCGCGCCTTAAGAACAAGCATTATCACCGTTGCTTTACCACCGCACAACAGTGCGCAAGGAAGGTGTCCCGGTGCGGCCTCCCGCCATGGTTCATGTACATATATTTCACCCTTCTGCATGTGTATGTTTTAAACATGATCCTGCAGCAAACAACACACACCGGCTAAATCCATCCGCGCGGAACCGTACCGTCTAACCTTCAGGCCGGTATGAATTATGGATGGATGCGGCACCAGAATGCGAAGGTCCCGAGGGAGCGGGGAATGGCGGTTCTGGGTGGGTAGGTTCGGTGATTTTCTAATCATACCCACCAGCATATACCGGTACAGCACCTTGCTGCTGTACGCTTTCCGTTTTGTTATTAATTATTTTCAAAGTTCTCGGTTAGTGCACCAGGGGCCGATTTAACGAACTGCGAAGTGAATTATGACCCTTTGCGAGTGGCTTAGCAGTAAGTTCTAGACAGTCGCCCCTTTGGCGTGGTCACGGGTTTTGGAATCGCTACCCAGAAGCCCGTGTAATGGCATTCACTTTCCGCGAAATGCCACGGTGGAGAAATGATGGATCTGGATAGGTTTCTCATCCCATCCCGTCCCGGTAATAGAGTGACGGAATATTGCATATAAAATTAACGCTAATTGGTTTCGTGGTCCGAAAACCAGCACCCGATCTAGAGGGGTGATAACGGGAAAAACGGGGTGAATGGCTTGTTTTACGTTTTACGGTTCCAAAATAAATAGAGCTCCCCCCTTTTCGGAGGAAGATAAGGCACTCGTGAGCAGTATCGAGATCTGATAGGGCAAAGTACAAGCCACTTACAAGTGGCGCTCGGCATCCGTGTGGGTGTGTGAGTGAGCAAGGCGTGAAATAAATCTTCACCGATATTACAATCGTAAAAAAATGCAAGCAACTCTTTTAAGTTGATGTTCGTTTAATGTAACCTTTTCTTTTTGTAGATCAACCCGGGTGGGCGGAAATAATTAGGATGAGTTACAACGAAAAAGACTTAAACGATCGGTAAAGAAACGAACCCCGTAAAGGCAAAGTAAAGGCAGGGGCCGGTCTGCTTTTGCTCCCAGACTAATTATCAGGTGGCCGTGATCGTCTTCCTCCCCAAACAAAAAATCAACCAACACCTGTTTTCCCTTCGCAAGCAAAAGACTTGAGATCTAGTTGATTTTATAAAAAAAAGGAAAAAAGAGCGACCGGTGACTGCAGCAACAAAACAAAACCAAAATCGAGGCTAAAATGCTCATCCGAAACAGCCTTGATGACTTTACTGACCGACTGAGCGCGTTCGGGGCTTCGAGGCGGTATTCCCGCGCGCACCTGAAAATGGAACACAGTTTTCACTGGGCAGATAAGACGCAAGGGTTGGAAAATTTTTGCCATGACCACCGGTGGCCATACCATCCCGCTCTACCACCAGGGCCCTCGGTGAGTCAGTGTGCATCTCGCTCGTTTCGTTCGAGCTTAATTCAAGTGCTAATTTTCCCGGCGTACCCGTGGCGTACCGACCGAGGGCAGAGAGATGCGCGAGATGCGGGTCACGATAGGGAAAATTAAATGCATAATTAATTGCATGCGTGAGAAAATAAGGGAAAGGTTTTTTCCCTGCAACCGGGTGGATACGGTCGCACATGACGGAATGGGTGACGAGAGTTTTTCCGAGTTCTTTTCGGATGGTACGGTGGTTGGTTGTAGCTGGGTGGACACTTTTCACTGCACGGTTGAGTTTTGTGTCGACTGAGGGGGCTGGTGGAAATGTCTCTATTTTATTCTAGTGGATGCACAACTTTTACCTCGGTGGAAGTAACAACGCTTATCTTGATGGTGTTAGCCGACATGGCTGACGAAAGTTTTCCCTAAATTAAGCTGTGCGTGGATGAGCTTGCTTTGCTGAAGCTGTGGTAGTTTCTTCGGATTAGCAGGTTCACAACAAAGTAACGACAACGGGGTTCACTACAAAATAGAGTTGGATTATTTTATTTAAAAAAAATCCGCCTTTATAGACAATCCAGAGATTAAGTCATTCGGTGTCCTAGAGTCACACATGATGGAGCGATGGCTGGAGATTATGATGAGCGATTTTAAATTCTCCGAACATGGGCTAGAGAACAATCTGACGCTTGACGAAGTGGCGTCTATTGGCTTTATAGACAATCAAGGAATTAAGATATTCAATTTCTTATTGTGACTTCAACATTGTTTAGAGAATAAGGTGAATGATTTGAAATGTTCAAAGTTTCACACATGACAAGGTGACATCAATCGGCATACGTTCATTGGCGACCTATGTTTCTTGTTTTTGGATCATTTCAAAGGGAAATATTTTGTGAGATCACTCTTTGAAGAGAAGTCAGTTCCGTTTGTGGGGAGTTTTCTAAAAAAATTAAAGGTCAACGATAACGCTATTCAAGCGAGGGGTTTATCATCAAGCTCCAACTGAATTAGTTATGATTTAGAAATGTTTAAATTACACACCTAGGTACGTTGAACCAACAATACAAAACCAAAATGGTCTTTATTTAGTTGCGGTGCTAATGCAAACCAAAAACTATTCATTTAGCTTGCGAGGCTCTAATTCACACTCAGCCACTGTACGGTATCGAATTTTGCATTCTGAAGCCCCCTAAAACCAACGGTTTTTTTCAAAAGAAAAGTTCACCGTTTATCCAGTACTCCGACCTCAAGTACTTATCTCCAGCAGTTCCAGCTGCCCCAAAACGATCGCAAATGAATTTGCAATCTTCAACCGCCACTCGGGGAGGGGTTTTTTTTATTTGCATTCTATCCCCCATAGGCCACCTGTTGAATTACATTGCTGTGTGCCTACCTTGTCCGCCATTCGATCCTCTTGCGGCGTACAAAATCCAGAAGCACTTTCATTCGAATGCTTTGATTAAACAACCCCATTCTATGTCGGATCTCGGTGGAATCTAAGCATGAAAAGCCTCAGCACACAGCGTCGTTCATTAAACGCGATGCCTCAGTAAAAGATTATTTATTTCGCCTACCGATTATTATTCTATTTACTTGCGCTACAGCCGAGCGAATGATTTCACACAATGGTGATCTTTACGTGTTGCTCTCGCTCGTTCCGTATATTTCTCGTACATCATACAAACATCACACTAGTCCTTCCCCTTCTTCCCCGTTGTTGGTTCCCTGCGAGGTTCGTCTCCAGTATGTTTCGCTTTCTGATCTGAGTGGCCATCTGTTGCCGCGCTTCGATGAATGGACAGTGGGTTCGATGTGCGCACCAAGTTGGTTGAAAATAAAGGAAAAAAAACGAAAATTCATGAACTTCATTAGCTGAGGGGATTTTTTTTCTTCATCCTTCCAACCACCGGTAATGCACCACTGCGTGCGATAATAGAACCTTAAGATTATTTGTTTTCGGCGTTTCTCTCTCATTGGCAAGAAGTAAATTATGTGTCCGTCTTCCTGCTAAAGCTTTATTTTCCTATTATTTCTACACCGAAGCATCGCTTGTTACCCGCTAGTTGCGGGGCCGTATCGCGGAATGTTTTATTTATAAGATGAACTATGAATTAGGTACGATAGGGGGTGGCGTTTGTTGCGAGTTGCGCATTGTTTCGGCATCGATTGATGTGTGGTGATGCAAGCGAGCGAGAGTGATTAGATTTTACTTTCCGATGGGGGTTTTAAAAGTGTGAGCCTAATTAGGATGAGCTTGCAAGGTGGAGAAAGGGAAAACGGGGGAAAAATTGCATGGCAAAATTAAGCAATAATTTTCATGCAAAGGATAATTAGTTGATGATATTTTGTTTAAAATAGAATTTAGAGTGTGATTTTTTTGTACCAAACTGATCTTTTATTCTCAGTGTGCAATTTCAACCGCCTGAACTGATCTAGTATGCCCGGAGATCTTCAATCTGAAACTCTCACGGCTCAGCACCCTCACGGTAAATCCCGAACAGCAGTCATACACAAACAACACGTACAACTGCAGGCCGTATGTTCATCCATTTGGAACGCAATTCTCTCTATCCCACAGTCACAGGTGTCAATGATCGCTCCGTACAGCTCGACCGTACCGGCGCCATTTCACCATATTGCGCGCGCCCTCCACGGGAACAACATGAATTTTCCGGTATTTCCCCGTATCCCACCGCTTAACGAACACCTTCGTCTATTGTTCGTATCACTCTTTATTCGCTCCAGCATTGCAATGGATGGTTCAAAACTATCTCCTCTAGTTTTCACCGCCACCCCCAAATGAAAGCTTGCGTCCAGCACCATTTTATCCCATCTGGTACCCGGCTGTGTTCCCGACTTGTTTGCATAAAAAAAGGGATAAAAAAAAACAGGTACCTTGTTACGCAATCACTCAAACTCTGCAAATTCTGATCCAATGCTGATGATCAACGCCGACCGGGGCTGATGCCTGTTCGCTTTGCATCGATGATTTTTCACCTTCAATTATGTTTCCGCGCAGATCGCGAGATTGTAAAAGTTCTGGACGCTACGGTACGTTGGAGTTATAGTCCTCGCTACCTCCCCCTATCATTTCTCCTTCCCTGAGGAGCATGTGCACATATGGGCAGGTTGTCTATTAACTGTAAAACTACAACCGGAAGTTCATGCGATGCTTATCAATCGTGTGGAATAGAGGGGGAAAAGCGTGAAGAGATGCAACACACCCCTCGCACACACTTTGTGTTTTTCACCCTTTGTGAGGGAGGGGTAAGGTGGGATAGATTTGGCTAAAATTCTAACGGTACCCTGTTCGCGCTACAAGGGGGCGAGAAATAAATAATAGACATGGCTTTTCATCCCTTCACACGTTCTTCATGTTTAGGGGGGGATGATCGATGCGGGAGGGATGCAAATTGCAACTGATCAGGTTGGCATTAAAACGTTCTGCTACAGTGCCCCTGGTAGACATTCATGCCTCACCAACTAAAACAAATTAATACAATTTAAAAGCGTTCAGTGATCTCTTCCCGTTCAATAAACCAATAAAGCCGGCCAATCGGTACTAAGAGGCAAAACGGAGGGGGGAAAGAAGCCAGTGCTACTCCATTCCTTTAGCTAAGGCAACTTAACCAACTGAACCGTATCAGTTGCTCTGGCTGGTTGTTCATTCTCGCGGCATAAAAACGCACAGGAAAGGACCACATTGTGGGTACAAGTGTTTGCGAGATGGTAAGGAAGAAGAGCTGAAAAAAAAACCAGACACTTGCCAGCTTGATGCGTTGTAAAGCATCCCGTGTGCGATAAACGCACCCGAAGGGCTGGACGGGTGTCCTAGAAAAATAAAAGCAAAAATAAATCTGCACCACGAGCAAGTCTTTCGTTTTGCAAGCGACGAACCTCTTAACGAACGTATCTCGCGTATGCTGTTCCGTTGATCCCGATACGATATAAGGAATGGTGGTGCAAACAAAAAAAGAAAACGCAGGAGAGTAACTGTCACTTAGAAGGAAGTTGCATGATCGTGTTACGGGATCAAGCTATACGGTCGGTGTAGGAATGTGGATTCGCTGATGCGCTCTGACCGCCTTTTGTGGGAGGTGGTTATGTCTAAATTTAATCAAAACCATTAATTAGCCACCGTGTAGAGCGCGGCCCTGATTAGGGGTGTATAGGGAGTGTCTACTTCAGAAGGAGGAAGAATGTAATCACTCCAAAGCAATGCGCAATATTTGCGCAAAACATGATCGAGATGCAAGTGGTGGGGTTGGGAAGAATTTTTTTCCGATTGATTTGAAAAATCTGATGAAATAATGTTCTTGATGCACTGTCGGTTAGATACAAAGTAACGCAACTCTCGAAATCATTCATTTTGACTGTTTTTTCTCCTCTTTTGCTTATCTCGATTGAAGATCGCTTTACCATCTGTTGTCTTTTCCGTGCAATTTCACTCGATCATCTATCGAAAAATTAAATATCCAATAGTGAGATTTGTTCTTTCCTCCCAAGCGGTGCGTTGGATTTTTTGTTGTTTTCATTATTTGTTTCCTTTCAACCTCTTCTTTCCCGAACAGGGATGCTTTGCGTTCATTTGCTTTTTCGGCCTCCTCAGTATTTTCCCGGTTTTTTCTTTTCTTTTTTTTTGGGAGGAAAGATATTTTCCTACCGCCTGTGCCGGAAGTGTTTAGATTTGGCTCGTGAAATACGTACGTTCGGGGAGGGGTTGTTTTTGCTTCGTCGAAATTATTCTCCACCCCGGAGGTCGTTGAACCTTTTTGTGCTGCTGAGTTTGGAGCATTTCTTTGGATTGATTTTAAGTACCGAACGATACCGAATCAAGTATGCTGTGTATCTTTTCTCTTTTTCTCCCTTCCCGGTAGTTCAAACTCCCCGACGAAGGTCAACGAACGATCGTTCATCCGTTCTTAAAATAAGATAGATTTTCACCCAGCTTCCCAGTAAGGGTTGGTTTGCTACTGAGGGGTTGAATAATTTTACTCCTTTCCGGTTCATGCAAACCGCCCGCCAAAGATCGATTCCGCTTTTTTTTACGCATTACGCTCCAATGGACCACGAAAGAAACGGTTTACCCGGTATGAGATGGTTGGAAATCTTTCCTTCCATCGCAATATGCGTAGATCAATGCCAGCGGACGGATTCCCTACGGGTGTGCATTAGCCAACACGTCGCCTGTATGGCCTTTTGCGTTGCCACGAAGACGATACCAATCTTTGCGCAGTGCGGAGGCGCAATTCCCGCGCAATGGGTTTTCGTGTGGCTGGTGGACAAAACAATACAACCGACCAATGTGTTGCGCATCGCGTATCGTGGCGCATTATTTGCATACTATAAAATAATAGGGTAGCTTAATGCTGCTTAATCCACCGAAGAACGGACGGTTCGACAGTGTTCAGTGCGCACAGTCGGGCAAGCGGCTTGCGGCAATTCTCAATCGATAAATCTGGTGCAGCTTCCGTTGAATTCCAAACCGGATAGCAATCGATCGGCAGCTGGGCGGTACGCTTGTGATGTGTGATGTTTATGTTTGCTTTTGTTTAGAGACTCCTGAAAGAGAAGTTCCAATGCAACCGAAGTACATTCTTATCTCACGATCGAGCTTTGGGGGATGATGGGTGGCAGAATTTGCCAGCACATAAAATTAAAAACCAATTGTCTTAACAACCGTGGAAAAATTCTTGAGGAAGATCCGATTAAGCGATACAAGGTTTTGATAATATTTATATAAAATCTGAAACTCATGTGTTTATTCAAATAAAATGTTAACACATTCAAAGACTGGGTCTACTTCAATAAAAAATAATTTGAGGAGGGATTTTGTGGTATAATTTATATAATAAATCAATTATAAATTATATTTGTAATAATTTTGAGTTACATAAAAACACAAATAAAAAAAAAGTTTTAATACAATAAACGCGGTCCTAGTGAAAATCAAATAAAATATAATAAAAGAAAAATAAACACTCAATAAAACGGCAGGACTCATAATAAAAAAAACCATACCATATTATTGAGCCGCTCATACATTTGGATGAAAAACAAAAGAACAATGCAATCGTTGAAGAAGCAGCAATGGAAATAAAATGCTCACAAAAACCGAAAAAATCAACCGGAACTAATTGAAATCGATTATAGCATTATTACGGCATGCTGCTCGTCGATGATGATCATGATGATGGAACTGAGTTGCGAACTCCATCCGCAGCAACCGCAACCAATCTCGTCAGTATGGTACGCAACCACAACCCAATCGCTAAACAGCGGAAGGAAACATTTTCCAAACCCGTACGGACGGACAGTCGACGCGATACGACGAAGTGTATTGGGCGGATGGAAATGAAATGCGTCGTAATGGGTTCGATCGATCGTACGCATCCTGCATTGCGTTTGTTTTTTTTTTGGATTGTTTTTGCTGTTAAGAACCAAATGCACAGTAGCGAACGATGTGCGATGGTTTCCCGGTTTTTGGTTTCATTCTTCTTTCTTGGACGGGCATCCGGTTACGAAACGCGTTCTACTCGAGCTTGATGCGTAAGCTTGTTAAGTGGAAAGGAATCAGTGCCTGTACCTAACGTGCTCGAACGCCGGCGATGATGCGATGAAGTGCGATGGAAGGTTGTTAGCGATTAGGATGTGAGTTTTCCGGGATTTTTTCCTCCTTCCGTTCCCCTTTTCCACATGCAAGAGTAAAGGTGGAAAGCAATAAACGGAATCAGGGAACGAATCACCTTACCGCCTGTCACCTGATTATTAATGACAGCAATGAAATCACACGACGCACGGAACTACCACGGTGTGCAAGCGTGTTTGATCGAGCGAGCTGACAAGCGTGCGTGTAGCAGGCCATAATTAACCACCACATCCTTCACCGAGCGGGTGCGCGATCCTCTGTCCTGCGACACGGCACCAGCACATATCTTCCGGCATCGGTGATGTGCTCGTAATCCTCTTGAGATGGAAGGTAAGAAGAAAGGAAAGAGCAACTGTCGGGTATCTGCATACGCCAGAGCTGGAGCGACATTTGGATGCTACAAATCACTGCTGGAAAAGATGCGCTTCTTCAATGTCCAGTGGTGGGCAATTTTAACGGCGGTTGCGAAAAAGAAAGGAAGTAGATACTAAGATTTAGGTTAAAAGAATTGTTTTTTTTTATTTAATTTTTTTAAGAAGTACTGTTTGGAATATTGAATTGTAAATGTGAAGTATTTGGAATAATACAATAATTAAGGACTAAGATATCCAAAATTACCCCTAATTATGCACCAAACGGAAGGTGGAATTAGCAGCCACCGTATACTTTGTCAACTAAGGGGCGCCGTAGAGTTGCGTAATTACTGAGCTCTTGAGATCTTACTTAGGTCTTCTGCTCCGAGTTCGCTGTTGAAGTCAACGCCAAATCTTTCAAACATCAATTCTACAAATTCTTCAACGAGGGGTCGCAAAAATCTTCAGGTATAACTGACTCTCCGTTTGGAGTTTCTGACTTCTCAGAGATTCCTTATTTTGTCCATATGATTTTCCATATTTTTCCAATTTGATGTAGTTTCTTTATGTATTTGTTGAACTTATTTTACCGATTTAGTTTAGGTTTTTAATACGCGAATTAGGTTGCGCATCCCTGGCGTAGGCTGCTCTCGTTTGCATGTGATTACTCCAGCTATCGTTCCTCCCTGATACCTTACCACCTGGCTGTAAGTATGATGTGCGAAGGCCGTACACTGGAGGAGAGGTATGGAAATATGCGTCGCCCTGTACATTGCAATTTCTTCGCATTACGCCTATGCACTTGGCAGTTCCGTCCGGTAGTCGTCGTCCTTCGCAGTGCAGTGCAAACGGCGCAAACACCACGCACAAGGGCAAGGGCAGTTGGCGTGTCGACTAATGATCTCATTCCATTCCAAAAAACCTGCGGACGTCGCACATTCGGCCCCCACTCCGACCAAGTTGCAACGGTCCTTCCGTCTTTTTACGGCACGGCACGAGCATCATCATCCCCGCGCGCTTGTTCACGCCTTTCCTTACAAACCCGTACCCGTAGCTTTGATTTATGTTACGGTGCGGAAGAATTTATGCTCAGTGGCAACGCGTTGAAAAGCGGAAAAACTGGTCTATTCTTCGGAATTCATTGGCAAAAACTCGCCCTCTTCTTCCTCCACGTTTCACTAGCGGGAAGGGGTTGTATTTGCATTCATTCCTTGCGCCCTTACCACTCGCTTGACCGTTTAATAAATGGTACGAATTTGTTACAACAATTATGGGGGTCTAGCATTACTAGTGCGCGCGACTGCTGCATTCGGTTTGTGGCGAGCAACTTTGCAGGAGGCGGTACAGGTGATACAGAACCCTTGGCCTTCGCTCTGGATATGATCACCCACAGGACGCGTCGTTTGCGGTCGTTGCTTATGAACCATAAAGTAAACCATCATATGGTGGTTCCCGTTCGGGGCTGTTACATAAAATGACAGGATCGTTAGCGTGAGGATGAGTTGAGATGCTTACCAATGCCAAGAGGAAACGAAGCTGCGGTAATGGAAGGGCTTGAGGGATTTATGTGAGCTGCAAGTGGCTTTAAAATTGATATTTGATGGTATGAGCGTTTGAGAATGTTTATTTATAGGAATACGGTATGATGGCACGTATTAGGCGAACTTTTACGATTCAGTAATCAGGTGGGGAATAATTAGTGGAATAAGCGGAAAATTTAAAATTAAAAGAGAGAAAGGCTACCTTCATTGTATTTTGTCTAACGTCTATGTCAGATTTGAACAAACTGTCATTTCTTTTGACATTCGCTTGACACTTCAAATGATTTATGTCAGTTTCTAGTATCACGGTTTAAAAAAAACTGTTTGATGGCAGAAAAAGCTAAATTGTTTTTAAAAACTCATTTGGCAGCCAGTTTTATTTGTTAAAGAAAATGAAAAGAAATAATTTATTAAAAATAGATTAAAATATTCCCATTAAAATGCATTAAAGCCCTCTTAACAAGGCATTAAATTATTTGTGGAGTTCTTATCGATTTTAATAAATTACGTTTAATTCGTTTGCAAATCGTAAAGCCCTTTTCTGACATATATTTTTATTAACACAAAGCAACATTTTCCCTCCCGGGATCAATACCCATTACTCTGCTGAACAGTCCAGCAAAACCTGAGTGGCACTAAATAAAAACAAAACTCCCCTCCAGGCAATGCAATCGCGTTCGCGACGGTCACGGCGGTAAGATAAGTTGCACAAGAAATATCAAATGTTTAAATAATTTTAATAGCCACCATTTCACAAAACCGTAATCACAAACACACTCACTCCATATGGTTCTGCATCTTGGCCGTGTGTCATTTGAGGTTTGCCGACTGCAATTCCCTCCGGGCGTACGATGCCGCGACCTTGATCGGTAGCAGCTAACGTCCTTATGTAAGCCATAGCTACACCGTGCCGTAATCTTTCATCCTAACGGATCGAGATTCCGTGCCTAAACACCTCACAAAGAAAAGATGGAGCACAGTTTGTCGATTAACCATCACGTTCGGTTGGATATGGAGTGGACAAAACATAAATCCTCTAGCATCTGGAAGGAACTCAGAGAAGACCCGTACGTTCCTGTTCTGCTGTGATTTAGTCTTTCGGGTTTGGATGTTTTTTTTTTGTTTTGGTCTGCTTCAATGTTATTTCTCACCCGATTACATACACCGCATCGATGCGGATGGTGCAGTTTTGCAGAACCAAAACGATCGCCCAGCTTGCTAGATGATATTTTAATGATAATTATACGTGCTTTCTACTGTGCAAAGCCTGGGGGAAATGAATATTTATAAGTGCATCTAGTGGATTCCGTCGGTTGGTTTAGCGTAAGTGTGTGTGTGTGGAAGACGCGCCCCGTGCAGGAATTGCATATTAATTGGTCATTTGTCAACCACCCCACACTCCGCATACGTCCAACGTCGCGTCCACGGCGATGTACAGTAATCATTTTTCTTCATATTTCTTTGCCGATCCTTTCGGTGTCCACCGTGGCCTGTATTGTGTTTTTTTGCAGGCGTGAAAAATCGCACAAACGTTACGCCATGATACAAAATCCTTCCGGGTTTTCACGCCACCCCAACGGATTTAAGATAGCGTTCAGATAGTGAGGAAATATTTCAACCATGGCTTAGTGCTTTATACATTCATCTGTATCTTTATAAGCTTCTGATTGATGGTTTTCATACACAAGGGGGTGCGAAAACTAGGCTTTACAGTTTGTAAGACGAGCGAAACTCTTGTGTTTTTTGAAAAAAAGCAGGTTAATACAATTCATAACGAGATGTGTTACTTCAACGGTTATGTTTTTTCCCCCCTATTATCTGCCCAACTTAACAATCCATCACGCTAAGTGGTATAAAATAGTTGCCCCTCCGATTCCGAGCATTTTTCGCATGATTTATTTATAAAGGGTGTCGATTGGTCTCTAACGAACCAACGGGCGATCGTATCGAGCTTTTCATGAAATTATCTCTTCCCATTCGATGACATTTTACTGTCCGCTTAGCCACCGATTCAACTGTCACCGCACTGATGATTAACTCCATCTTATTTTCTCTCAATTTTCCGTTTTCAGACCTACACACACCGGTCACTGGTTATCGCGCGAAGAGGAAACCTAGAAGTCGGTCAGGATCTTGGGTGAGTGATCGCGGACACAGTACTTGGCATTTCGTTACCGATCTGTCAGCAAAATGTAGCATCCATCCTAAATGGCACCGGTTGCTATTCTCCGTTCTCGGTGACATGGTGACGTCCGGTTTTGCGATGCACAGTTAGATTCGCTCCAGATTGGCATCTTGATGACGCGTCGTCGCGTTCTTTGTGCACACACACACGCGCAAAAAAACGTTCGTGGGTTGCATACGCACTCGGGAAGCAAACACCAAGAATGCATCGCTATGCGTCAGTAGGTAGCACTCGGATCAGGTTGTGGCGGTGCGTTAATGGCGTACGCATCACTTCCTTTTTTTGCGTTGATCAAATCAGCGATGAAAAGGGAGGAATACACGAATGAAAATGGGCAGGCAAAAACAACGATTGATCAAAACAAATAGCAAAAATGCTTGTCTAGTGTACAAAGGGGGAGTTGGATGCAATTTCTCGATCGAAGTGCATCATAAATATGCATGACTGATAAGAGCTATTAATTTGTGTCTGCGTGCTCACAGTGGTTTGTGCTACTGTTGAGGTATTCACCCTGCAGCTGTAGAAGGCATGTACTTGCATCGTTTAAAGAAGCTTTCATAGAAGAATTTATTCCTGGAGTAAGACGCACACATGCTTATCATGTATTTGATGTACGACGATGTACATATATTGAAAAAAAGGTTGGATTATTATACAAATCTCTACATTAAACAGTAAATTATTAAAGAATGGAAGACGAATCAATGAAGTTTGAATCTTTTTTTTTGAATTTTGCATCTTAATGGATTTATTTTGCATTGTTCTAAAGACGTGAGTCTATTTAAACCCTCATAGATATTTAGCCTGAGATCTACAGTGTGTGAAATAAATATAGAATCATATGCTGACATTATTTTCGAAATTTCCTTTACAAGTGTTCTTACTTCATTGTAGAATGTTTGAAATTTATATGCAGATATTTTTCACATGTTTTTAGTTTAATAGTATTTGAAGAAATATTTTTAAAATATTAGAAAAACTCTGTGAATTAAAAACAGGCCTACTTTATAATAAATTTACTTCAAACAACTTAAACATTCTTTCCAATTTATCATGAACGACCAGATTGTTTTACTTTTTATTGGAAACTTTGCCTTAAACTTAATCTAGGACACAGACAAGTGTTCTATATTTCAGTGTTATATTACAATAACCTTTCTCGTTTAGTGATTCTAGTTTACGATACGTGATCGAAAGATTCTTTCAACGGTTTTTCTGGAAAAGTGCCCTTTCAAATGACAAGTTCAATTTGAATTTATTTTCCAAAGTTATGATATAACGCATGCTGCATTGGTGTGGAATTATCCAAAACAAAGTTTGTTGATTACTTTTATTATGTAGAGTGATATTTTTATTCCGCACACTGTAAAAAGTTCTTATTAAATAGTTCCTTATATTCAATACGATTCATTAGATCATTTACAAGCGTTTTTCCCGCATGATCACATTTATTGATGTCTCTTTTCTCTATTGATAGCTTTGCGTGCTTATAAGGACACGCGTAATAAGATGATATATGATATAAATACATTTTACAACACTAACCACACTCATACGCAAGAATGAATGAGCTTCGGTGTGATTCTGTCCTAAAACCTGCAGTGAAGACAAATTGCGTTACATTCAGGAATAGGCACAATTTTGTTCCGCATTCCAAACAAGCTGTAGTTCTTGGTCAAGAAGAACGAACACTTCACCATGGTGCACTCGTGCACAACAAGCGAGAGTCAATGGAGGCTTACCATAGTTGCACTTACAGGATTACATTACCCTTTTCCCACATTCTGGCCACCTTCGGTGCCATCCTGTTTAGGTTAGTTTTATGCCTTATGTCGGGCTAAACAAATAATGCCATATCCTATTTCATGTGCCAGCACGCAACAGTTGGCCCGTCGTGTGTTAAACGATGGTGGCATTGCCGTGATCCACGCGATATACCACAGGAGGAGGTCAATCCATGAACCCATGCGATGGGAGGGTGAAAGCTTTTTTTCTCTACAAATCCTGTAAATTACTTTCCACACTGCGGGTGTACTACGGTGAACTGGAAAAACTGGACACACGGTGTTGTTTCTGCTGGTCCGAGAGACTTTTGTAACTCTGCACGTTACAAATCAAGCATCTTCACCGTGCGAAACGTTGCTGGATCGGGTGTGTTGGGTTTGGATTAAGATTTGTTTTTCCTTTTTCTTCCGCACAAACTTCACCCATGCAGAGTGGGGGAAACTGAAATGCGATGGCACGCATCGCATCACAAAATAAATAGCGATGATCCCTTGGCCTTGGCGATCATTCACGGACACCTTCGGCGTAGTGTACGGCTCGTGTAAGCACAGCACCAGTTTTCCAATACCCCAGGACAGGTACGGCAAACGGCAAAAACGGCGATGGCCTTTACGTGGCAGTAAAATTGATTTATTGTTCCACATGCCCAGTTTTCAGCGCGAGAAGCCCCGGAGAACGGCACGCAGGAAGGGGTTTTTATTTGTTTTCCAATTACGCCAAAGACTGTGGGCAGCGTTCTTTGGGGGGTTATGCTTCTTGTTTTTTCGCTTACCTGTTGCCCAGTGACCAGGAGGAAAATTGCAAACCCTTCTCTTTCCGACCCGTAAAGTCGCGTTACGTTGGTTCGTTAATTTCTTAATTTATTCTTTTAACTCTCGACAGACGCTTGCACGCGGTTGCACGCGTGGCCGGGTTTTATGTGGCAGCGATGGTTTTTGGGCTGTCCTTTCGCCCCGGCGCGAATACGTCTTCATTCGGTGCGTTGCGGTGCGCACTGACCGCGTACGATCGGTTGCTGATAAGCGAGGATATGTATAGCAAACGCTTGGTACAATAGAACAAAACAGGAAAGAAACCATTAAAGATGGTACTGTTTTGCACCGTTATTGTGGAAGCGCAGTGTATGAGCAGTTTTGCTATGAGCATCGTTTCCGGCTGTCTGTTTAGAAGATATTAATATTAGCGGTAAATGGAACGGCTCGGTAGGTCATACATGTTGAGTGCGGGCTCGTTTGCATAAAACTAACATGAGCTAGATACGCTAATTAGCGAACCATTAGGAAGTGGTGTAATTAGGCTCAGTTCCGATGGCGATAGAGATGGAATCCTTTGGAATAAATTTAGGAGCAAAACTGAAAAATAAAAAGTAAGTTTTGCATGTTAAACGATACAAAATATGAAAAGGAAAGGTTCGTCACTTTAGTCGCATTGAAGTCTTTCTTTCAAAATCTGTTCAAAAATCATCATACAGCTTCTCCTCGACATGGAAGTCTCACGGACGCCTTGGCTCGTCTTATTATGAGGTTAAGCACCTGCACCACACTCAACATCTATGATGCAACCAGTTCTATCGCTCAATCTTAGCTGTGTGCACAAAAAAGGAATAAATTTTTGATATTATTTTGCAATCATCGGATGCAATCAGTGATCGTGTCCGGTGCATCTGTCGTCAAACTGTGGACAATTAACATTGCTTACCTATCGCTACGACCGACGACAACGGATGATGGGTAGAGAACCAGTTTAGTTTACTTCATCCGTTCCATGCTTCCTCACTGAATATCCGATCGCAATCACTTGAGCCGTCCATCCTACGTGTCATCCCAGGGACCGGAAGAAAAATTGTCCATCCAAGCGAGCAGGCGGCAGGGTATTTATGCATTCCATACCGTAGACATGTCCGTTGCCCGCCGGATGAAATCGCATGAGGTCGTGATCATATCCCTACGCCTCACCTCTCAATTGACAATCAATTTCCAGTCAATCTCCGCGGAGTGCCAGGCGCGAGGGTCGCAAATTCCCCGGAGGCAGATCGATCAAGTCAAATCCTGTGGGAAGATGTGTGTGTGTGTGTGTGTGTGTGTGTGTGTGCGGAAAAACAAAAAGTTATTAACCATCCGTTTTAGCAGAATAGGCTTCCTGGTCGTTCCTTTCCACTATTTCCTTAATCTGCAACTACACCAAAGACAATAAAATCGTAAACGTTGCATAAATTATGACCTTCGCCTTCCGACGACAGGTTCGATCCGCGACAGTGGGAGTTACGTTCGTAGAATCGTCTGCAGGGCTTCGCATTGTCGTTTCGACGAGCAGAACCCGAAACCGGACCAGATTTATCGATCCCGTGGGATCGCATGCTAAGTGCGCCGTTTGCGTGGTAAACGTATGGGACCCCGCAACCTAGACGGTACAGCCATTTTGCAGAAATCTGATCAACGGCACACGTATGAGGCCGTTAGGAGTACGTGCTAGGAGTGAACGGGATGGAAAACAAAGAAGAAGAGGATAATTTAATTTACATAATGGCCTCTCGATTGCGGGTGGATGGTGATACAATTCGTTGCAAAATAGGGTCGAAATGCTACTCCCGGGACGTTGCATAAAGTGGCCGCGCGAGACTCCTTTGCCCTCCCCAGTACCGGTGGTTGTCCCTATTGAAATATTGATCTGGGGCAACATAATTTGTACGATGGTGAGCGGTGTGTTATCTGGCGAGCGTCGTAGGAGGATAACAGTAACAGGATCTTTGCAATACGACGATGTCTATATACGCTCGACCTAGACCATCTCCGCCGAGAAGGTGGGCAAAGGATTTTCAAACGAGATGCTACGGGAGAGGTGCAAAGCATTGAACTTGTTGGGCTGGTTGCCAATTTCAAAATCTGGTTTTATCATCAACCCTTCCAGAAAGGCGAGAGGAGCAAACGAGTCGCTCGGAGTGCAACAATCGGTACCGGGGTGAACTTATCTAGCGTTCCCCATCCACCGGGCGTTCCGATGTGGGTCTTTACCTTCGGAAGATGGAACTTGTTTCACAAACAAAAAAACTCGTTGCACTTGTTGTCGATATAGCTGGTCGTCGATCGCCCGCACTGGCCCGTTAGCGAAGGGAGAGTAGAAGAATTGCGTAGGACTGCGTTTGCTATCGTGTGATCTCGGGTGATGAGCAAAAAAACACTCCCCACTTTGCGAGACGCAAGTTGGATCTGGGGTCGTCTCGGATTGGCGACACGTCATAGACCTAGTGCAGGCGCTGCAACTGCAACCGGGCTAGCTTTTCGTTCATAAAGAAATGGTCCACCGGCAAATGGCGACAGCCATTAAAAGTAAATACTTCAATAACTGCTTTTTTATTGGCGGGAGGGGGGCTACACTGAGAAGCGAACCAAAAAAAGTGTCCACCACGAACGAAGCCTCCGGGGACTTTGATCTTTTAATTTGCAGCATCGAACGTCGAGCCCCGCAGGACGAAGCAGGAATAAAAAAGGAACGATGAGATTAGATTTGCGCCCATGCAGCAAACGGGTTCGTCGCTTAGGAAGTCTTTTGATTTAAACACACATTTCTCGACGTGCGGGGACATTGATTTTCTCCTAACGTAATGGTGAAACCTTTCGGCAAAGAAAGTGTGAAACTTTTACCTGTATGCTATACAAATCGATTATCAATGGCATGCCTAGGTGGAAGGTTTCCTTCTGTACTGTGACGCATCGTGCAGCGTGTTACAAAGTTCAACAACTTTGGCACCGTACGATCGTGCATCGTACGATCGTGATCGGTAGACGAACGAATTAATAGATTAATCCATAAATTGAGTGATTTATTATTATTGCACCACCACATATTACTCATCCCCCGTGGTTGGGTTTGCAATGTTTTTTTTATGTAAACCGGTTGCCGCCAGTCAGTCGTCTGGGCTGGATCAGAGCAAGAACGGTACACTGGCATCATCAACTGCTACATAATAATAATCATAATTCTAATAGTTTGCAGGATGCCTTACGCTGTCTGCAGCTTCAGACTCCATCCAGTATGGGCAAAATATCGCATCGAGGCAAAAAGTCGAATGAACCATACCCGAGAGGGTGGTTTAAGATTGGCCAAACACTAAACCTCACAAAGCACCTGTTTTTTTATGGTTCCCGGTTCCCGGTGTGGAGTGTCACGGAGAAGAACGCCATCTAATCTTTGTACAGTTCGTGCAGCTTAGCAGCTATCAAACGGATCGCTAACGATACAAAATTTAGATAATCAACACAATTACCAACAATACCTTTCAATGAAATGCTCAAATTACCACCGTTCGGGCAGTAGCCGAGGTTCGTCGTCTACCGTCTACAGAAGCTACCCGGTTTAATCCGTTCGATCCGGTTGGATAATACACGGCACGGCAAATACTAACCAAGCACAACGGAAATCCCCGAAGATATGATTCCCCGGGGGCAAGTGTAGAAGCCAGTTCTCTGTCTTCTGATGTCTGTCGGCACTTCTGTACGCGGAAAGGTGACGATAATCGTAAACCGACAAGAACAACTAATTTGCTGTAAAGCGGTCGAAACTTCTTGCGGAGATGAAACAAGACCCGTTTCCCGTTTAATAGTGCATATAACCGCAGACGAGTGGTCATTTTAGAAGGGAGGGAGAGATGTCAAGTGGTCAATTCCCGGTGCCGTTGCATTGATCGTACAATTTATTCCACAATAATCGAACGGGGCTACAAAATACTGGCTCGTATTGGGGTGCAACCTGCTGCATGGGAAATGCTAAGTTGCTAAGAATCTTGTTCAATTGCACACTTGAAGACATCTCGAACGGTTTGGTGCCGTTCGGAGCATGGTAGATTAGCTTCCGTGAAGAGCACGGTAGTGACTTCATCATGCCCGGGGAGAACCAGTAAGTACTCTAACCTTCAAGGGTCACAGGGTAAGCACAGGTGGTTCCGAGTTCAAACGCCATCAAGTGGTCAAGTGTGGTGAGAATTATTGGAAAGCTTCAAACCGAGGAGTTGTGTTGGAAATGGCTAGCGGTAATGCACAAGAATTGTTTTCTACTGGAATTAACAGAAGCAGTGAAGGAACTTCTTCTACCGAACATACTTGAACAGGTACAGACTTTGAAGGTTAAATTCCAGTTAGCTACTGAACAGTTCACACGGACAACTTAGAACTTCAACTTAACACACTCTTGAAGGGAAGGAAAGCATCCTCAAAGCAAAACACTTTTAAGTATGTTACATGTTAATAAGCATCACTCTGTTTTGTTGGGATTTCCCAGAACGTGAATCCCCGTGAGTATAAGCGAGTTTGAAAATTGAATTATCATTCGGAATTTGGAAAAGCCTGGAGCGTTCAGGTTCAGTGTGATGATCTCTAGTAGAAAGTCTCCTACAGACGTCTGTAATCTGCATACAAAACAAATGTCTCGGCTGGTGAAACGATCGTCCGAAGCCGATTGAAAATTAGCCGCCCCATTGTGATGGGCCGCAGAGACAAGATTTGGCGTCTCGTTTGGGGCGAACTCTGCTGTCAATCGAATGAATTGATATTTACCAATCAAAAGCGCGAGCGCGTCCACCGTGATGGTTATGTCTAATCAGTGTTGTGCTTTGTGTTGTAGATTTTACTCGTCAACAATAGCACAATGCTTTTCCTCCTTTTTTTCTGTTGCCATTTGAATGTCTTGTTTTACAGTAAACGATCCAGGATCCTGGAAACAGTAGCGCGTCTATAAAGCCTCCAAAGGACAGGGCGCGAGTTCACGCATTCCGATCGGCGTTTGTTGGTTGGTGAATCGAAAATGAAATTACTCCACACAAACTGGAGCACGCTAACTTCCATTTCCGTTGGACGGTACGCTTTGGAACTGCTTCATTTGCATGCGAAGCCGTGCATGGAATGCGTTTAGGGGTGCGATACAAATTGATAAACGTGCGGTGATCGTGACTTGGCCCAAAATGGTAGCATTCGTGTGGTATGTAACCGGCACGGCATATTTTACAAATTAGCCTAATGGGACTTCTTAGCGACCGTACGCACTCAATCTAGATCATTTGTGTGTGTGTATTTGTTTTTGTAGCTACTTGTCCTTGATCTTGAACTGAGGTCTTACGGAATCCCTACATACGGACATGCAAAAAGCGTGATTTCTTGCGGCCTTTTTTTTTATTCATGGGTCTTTGGGTCTATTGGCTGACATTCGCCACCAAGATTGCTTACGAAGTGGACAAATACACTTTATCGTCTCATCGTCCCACCAGTACCGAACGCCATTTTTCTTGCTACGAACAAGTAACGAATCGATAGAAAAACGATTCCCGTTGCACCCTGGCTTTGGAACCGGCTCGATACGGTGGATCTTCATTAGCAGCCTCGATAAAACATTACGGCCACACTTTGGGATGGAATAATAATATGGGCAGTGTAGGGGAGGAAGAAAAAAAAAGGAAGACCCAGCAAGCTGGCCATTCAATGGGTACTTATACCGCATACGGGCAACATGTTTGTCCCGCGCTTCCGTAGTGGATTCGATTGTAGGCCAATTGTACGGTCCCGCGCATGATGTGGCCCGATACCGAACCTGACCGGTGCTTGTCCTTCTTGTAAGGTGCTGAAACCGGTAAATCTAGAACTGTACGGTGCTCGATTACTGCCGGGCGTAAAATCCCGTCCTGCCATAAGCATCTCCCGGGGATCGGAAATATACATGAGTGTGTGTATGTTTTAAAAGAAAAAAAAGAAAGCAAAGAAAAAAAGGAAGGTTCCGATAGAATAAAAGTATGGCAACCTGCTCAGCGTACTCAGCGTGCCCGGGACTGCCCGTACAGACGGAAGCATCTTCGCGGGCTTGCAGAACACTGGCACGATAGGGTACGATCATATCACACTGAGGTAATTGTTGCAGATTAGAAATGTTCGATACGTGCATGCGGCGTACAGTTTTCCCCAAGTGCGCGCGTGTACACGGGATAATTATTGACCAAGCCGCGGCATGTAGCTTTTCGCGCTCCTGGTGCTCCACAAAATCGATCGAAACATCAAACCCTTTTTTTGTGTGTGTGTTTCTGTGTGTGTTTGTATGCGCAAAAGGGTCGTTTAAGGGTTAGAGCGAAAAATGGAGAAACAAAAACGTTTCAATATTCTACGTGGCGCAAACGTTTATTATCATGCAGCCGATCGTTGGAGTGGATGCGGAGATTCACCCGCATGCCTCACGCCACTTATCGATGTAATATTTTAATCTTTCAATAAAGCAGCTAAAGATAGGTTTTTCGCTACGTCGAACGGTGCGTTTTGCACTCGTTTTGTACGTCATAAATTCTTCCCATAACCGATGCAATCAGCGAAGCAACGGTTGGTTAGTTATGGCATGGTGGGCGATGGGTTTGAATGTAGCTTGATAAATATTGTTAAATTGTCTACGGAACAGTTACTGTTGTGCTGTGCTCGTCGTGAAATTGGAAGATAGATAAAGTATTTAAAAATAAGAAAGAACCTTTTCATGTAATAGGCTACATGTTTTTGGTATTTATTTTATACAATATGACGGTTAGATAGCCGTATTGGACGATAGCCTTCTTGGTATTATTGAATAAATTTAATAAGTTGTATTTAATTTTTACCCTGTATATTTTCATTTTATTTTTGTTTTAAATTGTCAACAGCTTCAACAAAGACTTACCTCACCTACTTTAAGACTAACTTTAAGCTTCACTAAGACTAACAGGTCTATCTCAGCTCTGAAGTACCATAAGAAGGGGATGGAGAAGTGTGAATCGCGAGGGTTTGTATTGTTTTTGTTCTTCACAATTAAAGATTCTTGTATTCATCCAAAAATACATTAAGCATTATTAAAATATTGAACCAGATAATGGCAAAATTTAGTTCAGAAATATTATTTAGTTCAGAAATATTAAAAATTAAACAAAACTGTCACGGAGTCATAAACCGAAATGAACGATTCGAAATATCTGAAATGAGAACCATAAACCTGCAGCCTTTATTACAAAACAATCTGTTGGAGGAGTTTTTACATTTCAACACCTCCAACAGATTAATTGTAATTAAGAATTGAACGAATCAGCAGTCGGAAAATACTTCCTACAAATTAACAAATTCGCTGCGACAAGGCTGAATGCTTTTGAGACATAAAATCTCCATTACAGTAAAGAGTTCATGCAAAACCTTAAATCTGAGGTTATATTTTACTTTTACTTTACATTACTTTATTTTACTTTACTTTTTATTTTACTTTATTTTACTTTTTTAAATTATAAAGTTGATAATCTAAATAACTCGTCCCTAAGGATTCGTATGAATGCATCGCAGAACCCTTACTAGCTAAAATAATTTTAAATAAATAAACGTTGCAACGAATTTGACCCCAAATATCCTGTTTTGTACGTAAAAATTGCTTTGAAGTTGCGCAAAATATCTCAATCGTTCCAAAACCGTCTCGCGGCACACCAAGCCATAAACAATTCATTTTTCAAATGCCTCATTCTAGCGGTACTCTCTGATATCCGGTGGGAATCGATTTGTTACTTCCTCGCGTTCGCCATCGTAAGAGGAATAGCACACAATTAATAACAATTACTTTTAATTACGACAAACCGAACCGCTAACGGGATAATCGACTGTTTCGCTGACGATCCAATAAAACCTAACCCGATAATTCCACACTCACTGTTGTCCGTTTGTTTGCTGTCCGTAATCGGTACGGTACGCGAGACGTTACAACCGTTTCGGCTGTAAGGGAGAGAAACTCGCGACAGCAATCAACGCAACCGAATGAAAATGCGATGAAATCAATCCGCAAAACAACAACGGTGGCTTCTACGACGCTTGTCATCGGGTGGAGTTTGACCGATTTGTGCCCGTACGATTTTCCGATAATCGGGCGACCGGGTATAGAAAATGCCAATCAGTGGCACAAGCGGAAAATCGAAGCCACGCAGCATAATGCGGGAGACGCAACCTGTCCCTTAGAATCTGTCCATCTCGAGGGTCCCTTGGAGAGAACCTGTTCCGCTGCGAACGAACGTCCTCGATTGATCTAATTAACTTTATTCAACGGAACATAAAATGACGATCAAAACAAGTCGATACGGGAGCGGTAAGCCGAAGCACAATAACAAGTGGCGTCGTTGCAGAAGCGTTTTTTTCTTCCCTTTATTTTATTTTTGCGCTAGTGCAGAACGCTGCTGCTGCTGCGGCTTGAATAGTCGGGATTTATATGCAGCTTAATCGTCGTTGACGGATCGTTGACAAGAGGTAGAGTTTGAGCGGTTTACGTGTTTTTTTTTTCTTTTGCAAAATATAAGCTGATGAAAAGATATTGGTTCTAGGAACTCTGAATACTGAGGTATGCTTGATGTCTTATTTAAGCATTTCAAGCTGATGAAAGGTTTAGAAAGGTCGTTTTAGCTGGTTCCTTCTGGCAAAAAAAACAAAATAACACACTTTTATTTTAAATTCATATCATATTTATATTTGGCGCATTATTTGTTGTTATACAATAAAGAAATTCTAATTCAAATTAATTTACTTGAATGAACGTACTTACAGGACGAAATGTAATGTTTATAAATGCATTCCTGCACTCCAGCACTTAATGACAGTTATGAAGAAATCCCATTAGCATGCCTGCCTTCGGTAACTATATTTACTAGACTTCAATTCTTCGCAGACGGCGAACCCTCCCGTCAGACCAGCGCGCGATGGTTCGAGATTGATGTCGCTCGAAGCAGGTGACTTAATTATGCAAAACTAGTCTTCAATATGGGCTCATTACCGTGCAAGAAAACCTGCACCAAGGAGCCCTATGGCAAACAACCAGGATAAGCCTGTGTGGTGCGCTAGGTCTCTATGCAAACTATGCATAACATTTTTCCGTAATTACTTTTCGCTAGCATCGTTCTTATCTGCAAGCCATGTGCAACACGAGGGAAAATAGTAAGCAATCACGATCACCTGCAGAAGGGTATGCATTAATTGCTACTTTATCGGTCAAGTGATTATGATGATCGTCGAGTTGCGTTGGTAGTGACGAACCCTTCGCACACAAGCAATTTGCGCTGAATTTTTATTCCATCGCGCAACGAATCGTGTTAATGTGACGCAGCTATCGATGTCAGTTGGATTGCTTGGGTGCAAGATCGAGCAGGGAATTAAATGTGTCCCGCTAAACAAACCAGCACCAGCACATTTCATGCTCCAGGTCAGCTTTATCAAACAAAAACGACGTTGCATTCTTTCGATACCGTTGCTATACGTCGAGCTGAAGTTTTTTTGCATTGCTTATCCATGTTCGGTGACAGCATAATGGTGGTTGAACAATAATCCTACCAAGCCAATCGCCGTATCGCATGACGTTTGACGTTTGGTTGACAAATTTATGCGTTGTTCCTGTCCATGCGGTGGCCAGCTCGCTTTATGTCTCAACTCAATCCGGTTTGCCGGGTAATAGACGAAAGAACGGCAATAAATTTCGATCGCGTTGTTCCATCTGGTGGAGGCGAAATTAAAATGCTCTCGAACGATTGGAAGTAATCCAACGCGTTGTGAGGGTGAGATGGAGAAATTATCTATTAGGAAAGGGCATCGAAGTGTCGTTAAACGAACTTTGCCGCTGAGGTGTCTCCTTTTAATTTCCTGTTTCTCATTTTATGAGTAGAAATCATTATGTTTATCTGAAATTAAAGACGATTAAAATGGGTTGGAATATCGAGGACTCTCGCCAACCCTTGGGAGCGTTTTTATTTTATTGGCTTGTGGCACTTTAAAACACGACTACTTTGGCTAATGATTATCAGATAAGATATTGCCTCTTTTATGACTGCCCTGAAGATCGTGCTAAAATCGGAATATTAAAGACGTTTTATTATTTAAAAAAAAGGATAAATCATATTCTTGAAGTTAAAAGCTTGGGTGCTTATTTAATTGAAATTTTACTTGGAGAGCATAAACCTCATTTAAATGCATACTCATAAAAGGGGAAGAAAATGGAATTTTGCACGCAAATTAGACAAACATAAATAATCCGCAATGTTTCGAATGTGATCATATCGCCATCAATGTTAAATAAACGAAAACTTCAACAAACATAAAAATCGGCGAAAACGCAAAACGATCTTCCCGTTGAAGCATAATTGCATCGAAGGTCCCGCGCGATCGCCAAGGCGCAATAATCTCGTTAAAACGTTAAGAATTCATTACCACTCCAAAATTAACGCAACCCGCGACCGGCAACGCATCTGAGGCGCCAACAAGAAATTGAAAGATTGAGTTGCTGATTGGTAAGCAGTTCCCGCAACGCCGATCGGAACGCACTCCGATTCTCACACATTTCACCCGTGAACAACCTGTGACCGTGCGATGAGTTTGTCCATCATTTTCTCGCTCCGTTCTGCACGCAATCAACGCAATGGCCGGGTCGTAAACTGCGTCCACAGGAGAAGAGGAAGAAAACAGAAAATGCGTTAAATCAGATGAGATCCAATTTAAATGATGACCACACGATGATTCCGTGTTTAAGGCGGGCAACTCTGGGTGGGGTTTTTTTTTCCAACTCAACGGCACTGTCCCTGGCCACTTGGAATACTAATTAATTATGCCGAGACGCGTAGTTGTACACGGAGGAAACACAGGTGAAATCTAGCCACGGGCATCGGAATGCCTGGAACAAGGAACAAACCACCACGTCGGGAACGCGTTTTGATCGTTAAACGCGAACCATTAATGTGAAATCATTCAATAATGCCAATAGTGGCCGAGATGCAGCATCACGGACAAGGCGTTATCCGCCACATCACAATTGGTAGTCGAACATTCCCGCCAAGTCCGCCCAATGTTGCAGGCCGATTCCGTGTGTGGTTTTTGACATAATTTAATGGTTTCATATCTTCGACCAGCAGCTTCCGGGGGTTGCTTTTAGGAAACATGCAATGTCATCCACTCCGGGCTGGGTTGCGTGGTGTAGCAAATCTTCAAACCTCGCCTGATGTGTGTTCCAACTCGATAGCCAGTGGCTAGTTTGCTTATCGGGCAACAACGTTGTATGTCTGTATTAACGGTTAGCCTCTACTGCCTAATGAGGAGAAATTATGCAAACGGTAGTAATCGGATGATAACATCGGGAACAGGATCGCGCGCTGTTATTTATGAAAATTTGTCAACTCCTGGTCACGGTCTGATTTATCGTGTTAACGTGCATGTAAGCAGTTTTGGTGATAATTATGGATATTGCTTTGCTGTTTTACCAGAAGCGTTTAATGTATGTTAACTAATAATGGCTACAGATTGACCTTTCGCGTATGAAGAGTTGCCCAATAATTAAGATTATGATCTCACTCAATATCTATATTAAAATTTATTGTTTCAAAATAATAATGACGCAAGCACGTCCATTTTACCTCAAAAGTAGAAATTTTTCGACTCTCCAAAAGTCTCGAATGACAAATAAATTGAGCGATCACCAACTGAATTTGGTACACTAAATCACAGTTGTCTGTCATTCAAACAAGTGTGAAATGTAACATCTCCATGACAGTTCCTAGCTCAACTGTCAATCGAAGGTAAACATCACGGCACACTTTTGGCACGCCACGCTCCGAAACAGGTTGACAACCGAACAAAAAAAAAGCGGACAACATTAACCAGACAGGTGTTTAAAATTCTTCAACAACTCCTATACAAACCATTCATCGTTTGCTTTTCACGGGCTGTTCGTGTTTGTTCTAAACCTTCCGCACATGTGCAGTAGGCCCGGCCAACCATCAGCATCACCTCTTTTACCGACCGTGGCCGTTCATTAATCAAACACCGGTCAGATGGATTTAATCTGCTTCCTTTTGGGAGGCCTAATTTAATATTTACATAATCTTAATTGATCTAGATCGCGTATAGTTCCCGTGAGGCAGTATAAGTCGAAGACGCAGGTACTAAATCCACATGACAATTTAATGTTTGATTGAACAAAAAAAAATACGAACCACCAGATGACCTGGACGAGATGCTGGGAAAATGTTGTGTATCGGCATCAGATCGATCACACGCGTAAGGCAAAACACATGAGCAAAGGAGAGGCCTTAAAAAGATGGCAGATTGTTGCGCTCCTGCGTTGAATTTACAAGTTCATCAGCTGAGACCAACGCCACCTAAACTTGTTGTGTTTGACGGGAAATTGATGACTTTGTTGGGAGCTTTTGGATGGTTCCCATCTCTTCCCAACCAGAAGTGGTCAGCAGCACACCTTTTGGCAAATCATCTGACTAATTACGAAAGGTTACAACTGGGCTTTATAGGGATGGAACTTACGGGTTTTGGTTCATTAATCAAACGAACCGGGCGGCAATGAACTTGGCCCTCCGACCCTGTGCCTGCCTCCTGAAAAGAAGCTGATGGATCTTAAATTATCTGCTCAAACGGTATTTAGTGTCTTTGGAAGGCATTGTTCGTTTGCGGCTGTTGGCGGCTTCACTTTGGCACTCGCTGTCCGATTACGTGAATTAAATAGATGTAATCATATAAGAAACTAATTTCTACCTCTGTCTATTGATGCCTCTGCACCGTTCTACCTATTACAGATCATTTATTTTGCGTGTTTTCTTCTTCTTTTGTTTTTTAGATTCTTACTCCTGCTTGAAGCAATTGGCATGCTGCTCCGTGTCCTCTGTGCAGGATCACTCAGAACCACCGTGGTGTAGATGAATGATCACCGGCAAGCGAGCGAACCATGCTACAACGTCCACCGCCAGCAGCGTACGGTTGCTGACTATGGCACGGTCGCGGCAACTACTGCTCACCCCTAGCAGGTATGCCGTGGGCAGTACATACCGTCACCCGGTCCGGGTTGGACACCCCGGACGTGATAATTACACCGCATTACCGACACGTACGTCGAAAACTGGCCGGCAGTATCTAGCAGTACCGTGGACGCTGCTGCTGCTGCTGGTGCTCCTCTGCTCCGGGTTTGGTTGTGATGCGGCGGCAACACCGGTCAAGAGTCCGCTGGCCGGGTACGGTCGAGGTCCTCCCATGTTTAAGCGTATGGGTGGCCTAACCGACTCAAGCAGGATCTCGAACCTGACGCGTCTTCACAGTGGTGATCTGTTTTATACATTTGGTAAGTAATGTTTGCCGCGAGACACATAAACCCTGGGACCTTGCCATCATGTTGTCACCTTGGTGGAGTTGCGTTTTAATTTCCCTTTTTTTTGCTATTGCTCCATTGGCTCATCTGCTGTTGGGGCACGCGATCGGTGCAAAATGTCACGCAACTCACCTCGTCCATCAGGAGCTTTGCGTATCCGGTCCAGTTTTTATTTTTTTATTGAAGAGTTTAGTAATCCGCTAGAGGTCGCTCCAGTTGTTGTTACCGATGGTGGAGCATCATTTGCGTGCTGGGTGGCGAAAAAACGCAAGAAAAGTAAATTGATTTATCTGAAACGAGACCAAACAGCACGCAATGGTCACATTCGGTTATGCAATATGGCGTACCCGGGTGGCGTTGAGAGCAGCTCATTTCAATGCTCTTTAATACGGCAGAAGGCGTGCTGGAGCGATCAAACGCAAAGCTGAACCTCATTACATATCAATTTCCAAACACACTTTCAACACCACCGCGCTTATGATGAATGGTGGCTTTCTTATTTTTAGACCAATATTGACTCTACCAAGGTACACTTTGTGCGAAAACAATTTCCAGACATTCAGGTACAGCCCAGCCGGAACCGAACAGAATTGTATTTATAAGCGACATGACACCCTAAATGACAACACCACCGTACGGTACTAAAATGAATCGTTTCTCGCGTTACAGAATCGGAAAAATGTGACACAGATACGTGCGTGGGGCTGTCGAGCGGTACGGCGGAACTATCGATTGGTGGCGATCGGACCGGCACCGGCACGGTCAACGGACCCCACCGTATCCCCGGAAGTACGGACCACATCAAAGAAATCGGTAAGTTGTGACGGGCGGGGGGGAGAGGAGTCATCCAAAATGACAGTTTAATTAGGTTACAACGCCCCGCAATGATGGGAGCTGCCGTGACGAATGCCGTCACACCGTTAGGTGTGATCTACTCGGGCCCAAATTTTATTGGACGATGGAAACGAAAACACTACCCGGCCGCGGTGTGTGTATTATTAGTACAAATTGTTTTTTAATTTCCGTGTTTTACTCATCCAACCAGACATGTCATCGGATGCGGGCATCGAGTGCAAGTGTCAATGTTTGCCGCACCTGAGCACCTACCGGGAAGATCTCGGCATCTGTGTGGACGACATTAGAGGTGAGTTTTGGAATTATTATTTTATTTTTTAATTCATTCCATCACAGAAAACGGACAAAACGATCACTGTCCAATTAGGGATGCTCTACTGTCGGGGATGCTCATTTTTCAAAACTGTTGTCGTTCAACGTTAATAACGATAATCAGTTCTTCCTTTTGGGTGCTTTTGTTAGAACGGTCATCAGTTACGGAGAAATGATAGAAACGAATAGTTTAATGCTACGACGGAAGGAACATAATTATTTCCAGCCTCCCAGAATGCCCACCTAAAACATCCATTGATGCATCTGCATTCGAATTCCAACCCATAGCAGCACTGTTGCGGAATGTTGCGACTAGCCCCACTAGGAATGTATGGAGGCGGGAAGCGCATCATCAGCACCGGTGATTATGATCGCTCGGTGCGCATTTCAATTGGAAGTTTACCGAGCGAAACGCGCTAGAACGGTTCTAAAATCAATTACAATTCTCCACCAGCCTTCGTGCGCCACGGCGTACGGCTTTCTCTGCTGCATTGCGCAAAGTTCACCATCGCTGGTCATTACTCCTGTATGGTGCTGTACATGCCGCGCTACAACAAAAGGGTTGCGAGAGAGAAAATTGGAAAACTGTGAACCATGAAGTGTGCTTGTTGCACTCATGATTGCATTCCGCTCGGTGGAAGATGAACCGATGTTGCACGTACATATGGGCGCCCACCCCTATTACGCCTATTCCATTAAGGCACGCAATCGTTGTCGATCGTAGTGCATGCTGTCTATTCGCCCATATACCACCAACGCTGCTCAGTCTCGGTGGACATGGAAAATAGGAAAATGAATCCCCTTGTGTGTACTATTAGGGATACGTATGCGTTTATATTATACATTCGATGGAAATGAACCATCCGTAATTTACCACCATAATTTGCGAACCCTTATTCCAATCACCTGGCACGTGCAGATCTTCTATTTACCATCTCAATACCAAGTGGTAGCAGTATGGTATGTCGGGATGTGCTTTATGCCTTCGATACCTACCCTTGATCAGCTTGTGAATAATTTGTCTTATTAGTTATAGATCCTGTGCAATATAGGAGCTGTACGCACGCGACTAAGCGTGTGCAAGATGTAGTTGAGATATAGTAATGGTGCTAAATTTACCACCATTAGGGTAGCAATTGCATGAGCAATTCATTAGAAAATAAATGGAGAAATATTTAGTGTCATTACGGTAGCAGCGCACTTTTAAATTGGATATTGATCAATAGCGGTATAAAATATTGATTAACAGCGCCATCTGTCATGTTGACAGCAATTGTCATTCCTTAGTAGTA
>AXCM01002582.1:0-32712 GCA_000473375.1 Anopheles culicifacies | reverse complement strand
TTTCGGCCGTTCATTCAAGCATCGGGAAAGAGAAGCAAATTAAATTAAATTCCACATCCGCGAGCAAGCGCGACGAAATCGCGAAATGATTGGAATTCATATGCCACGCACACACACACACCCTGACATATGTAGAGGACGGAACTTAAACTCCGCTTTCCTTGATTAGGTGCCCGATCGAAAGTGGATGTTGTAAAAACCAAAAAATATGAACCACAAAAGTGTGTCTGCTTTTAAATATTTATGACACGTCCGAGTTCGAGATGGGGCCACAACAAACTTTTTTTTCTCTCTCACCTCAATAGATCGGTATTATCTTGAATATGTGACAGGAAAGGATCGTCGTACGACCGGCTTGTTGCCATCTTCATTAGGTTAGTTCTAATATTATTACCGTTTTAAGCAGCGCTGTGAGAAACATACAGATCGTTACGTGGAACTCGTCAGGAAGACTCTCCGGAGGTCAGAGAGCTTCGACAGCATCATCCTACCTTCACGGCTTATGCAGTACTCGTTTCCTCTACGGCAGGTAATAAAACCAAAGTCCCAGACCCACGACGTTGGACACCACTAAATCACGCTTCTCGTCGAAGGGAGATATATGCTCGGTGTTGCCTTATGCTTCTCCCGTTTCACAAAGCCGATGCCGCTAATTAAGCCATCAAGCGACCGCCCCTAAAGCGCACCGGACTTTTATGCAACCAGTCAGTTCAAAGGTGATGAGTTTGCTTCGCGTGTGTGTGTGGTGTTACCAAAAACAACCACCATGCACAACACGGCACTATGATGAGTGTTGTCGCTTCCGTACGCCTTCGAAGATGCAACAACCATCCCCATAGGCCTCCATCATCGTTCGATTCACCTTTGGAAAAACGCGCCAAAAACCGTTCTTTACACGCGAGTTCCTTCGCGGGTGGTTTTGCTGCAACCACCGCTGTGAATAGTCTCCCGCGGTAATATTCACGATTTTCTGGAATTCTTAACGATATTGCGCGTGTTCGCAATCCGCAGTTCGCAGGAGACAACATCCGTTGCACAGAAAAAAAAAGTCAACGAAGAAGAAAACAAGAGCGCAACCACTTCCAGCTCATGGCACAGGAATGTGGGAGCGGCGTTCGGGAAGCGAACCCAGAAAAACTACGAACCAACAGCTAACGCACACGAGAGAGAAAAAAAAAAGGAACATGAAAAAATAACTAACAAAAATAACAACGTCTTTGCGCAAAGCAGCAACAAGCGGTAATAAACACGGAACAACACCAAGAACGAAAAGAAACGTACTAAACACAAGAGAAATAGCATCCCCCGCGACCGAACACCACGAGAGACAGGCTCTAGAAAGAAAGATGAAAACGCGAACTAAGAAAAGGAATAGGTAAATTACAGAAAAAAAACAGGAAAAAACGAACACAAAAATAAAGGAATCACACGGAGGAGAGTTTGGAGCAAACGTTCAAGAAAAAAAAAGGAGCGAAAACCGTCTTAAGCAAACCGTTGGCAAGTAAGAATCCGAAAAGAACTTCACCAACAGCTCGAAAACCAGTTTTGCTTGTCTGCTCCTCTCGCGGGGACTCCACGTCAGTACCACCACAGCATCCACACACTCGGCCAAGAGAAGAAATCCTTCTTCTCGTTTCAGTTTTATCTTGTCCGTCGCGTGTTGTTTTGTTTCCTTCTTCGCTGCGTAGTCTTTATTATCCCTTCCTACTTTACTTAACTCCTTCGATTCTAGCTGCTTCGTTTATGTTCATGCTTCTTCGTCTTTAACCCGTTCCCGAGCTTCTTTTCCTTTTCTTTTTGCTGGCTTTATTGGTTTCTTTGCTTCAATTCTTCTAGATTCTTGGTGTTGCTGCTGCATTGCGCTATCCTTTTTTTCCAGATGCTTTATTGCGTTCGTTATCTTCTTATTGTTTAAATTCTGTGTTTGTGTGTGTTTTTTTTTTTCGTAAATTCCCTTTTCCCTCGAGTTTTGCTTTGGGAACTCCACGTTCTGCGCCTGTGTATTTATTTTCCTTCTTCTGTTTCTTTTTGCCTGCCGGTTTCTTTTTTGTTTTTGTCATTTTGTCTACGTTGCACGAATGCATCCCCGACCGTACATCCCTTCGGCGCGCCGGTCGTTGCATTACACCGCAGTGCATTATATTTCCCAACCACCCGCGGACTGTCGGCCTCCCCGGTAGACGACGCCGTTCGATCGTGGGTAGTTTTTTTTTCGTTTTTTGTTGACCACCCGCACATTTTCCTTTTAGTCAGGGCTACACGTCGGGGTGCCACCCTGCACCCATGCTAAAGACAATGTCCTCCATTTTAATCCCGTCGGGGCTTGTGCTGGCGGCATAAACCCTGCATTTGTTCTCTCCTTCGAATGGCTTTGGAGTTACAGCCTCTCATTGGAAAACTGACCGGGAGCGGTGTATATATATGTGTGTTAGTGTGCATATGGTTGTATGCTTAAATTGGGGGTTGCATTGTGCCCGGCTCTGATTAAAAAGTGGTTGTAAGTTTGATTCTTTTGTTTCGTTCGCTCTCTGCTTGGAGCGCATTTGCAGTTTGCACGAGATGCATTTTCAAACAGCGTTGCCTCCAAAGTGCAGAATATGAGAGAACTCCCCATATCAAACATGAATCATACAAGAAGCATGTAATGAAAACTATTTTAAATTAAAGCAAAACATTCTTCAAAACTTTGGCCCGAAAACACCCGGCTGGCCCATTTCTTGATGTGTGCTGAGTTGTTATTGTTTTTGCACGAGAGAATTGATGATTGAAGCAATGAAAATATACGCTCCCTTACCCTCAATCAAACACATCACAATTCGAAAACGGGTAAATATTTATCTCATCCGTCTGCAGCAGGATGCGTTGCAAGTTTTATTTGTTTGCATTTGCAGTCCACCATTGTGAGGGACCATATGTTTAGATTAGATTGTTTTAAACGTTTCCTCACTATAAAAGGAGCCCACAGCAATTGTGGCTTTTATATGAATGTGAAATTTGCCACGAATATTTTGAACATTTTTTGACGTTCCCAGAAATACTTACATGCATTAGGTGGTTCCACAACTTAACAAAGCCCTTAATTAACGCAAGTAAAATGCGTAAACCAAAAACCCGCGCAAACATTCGTCACCCGTTGTGGTTCTGAGAAACAAGAATTCAACAGATTTGCGTTCTGTGCGAGAATGAATATCCGCTCATAAAATAGTTTTATTTCGAACCCATAAAATCGCACAAACACACCGGACCAGTCTGGTGCGGTTCGAAAATTTGCACCAATTAATATTTTTAGCAGTAGAAAACGCTTATTAAAATTCCCCAAAACAATACCAAACCAGTCCAAATGGACGTTGGGGATGTGTTCCTGAGCGAGCCTCATCCATGCCCGAGAGCT
Organism: Anopheles culicifacies; assembly: GCA_000473375.1. Classification (NCBI taxonomy): domain Eukaryota; kingdom Metazoa; phylum Arthropoda; class Insecta; order Diptera; family Culicidae; genus Anopheles; species Anopheles culicifacies. The sequence goes on along the minus strand of AXCM01002582.1, from coordinate 29,321 downwards.
CATCAACTACGGCAGACGGTGCTTAAAACGGATGCTGCTCATTTTGTTTTGTGCGTTTGTGCGTTCTTCATCTTACTGCTCTGGCCAAAACACACTAACATAAGTATAATGTCCACAAAACATGAGCTACATAAAACATCCATTAAACTCACAATGGTCAAATTTATGGCCATTCAAATCACATTCAAATGTGCTGTGTTCCCCCTGTTTCTTGCACGCACGCACTCGAAAAACAAAGCCCGACGACCGAACTTAACCATTAGTTTGGCGCTGTTTGTGCCACACCATTGTCTGCCGCGTTCGATGCGTTTCTCAAACACTGTAATTTCGTCCGCTGCTAGTTCCTTCCTATTTTATTCCATATCAGCTTCCGGTCTTTGACAGTTTGTCCCTGTTCTTGTTTCACCACAGTCGCCAGTCCACTCCACCACCATCGTTCGTTCTAGATCGTTCGTGATCATACAAACACATACGGGATGGTGGTAGCCGAACACCGTTCTTCCCTGCCAACCATTTATGTTATTTTTATGCTTCGCCTCCTTCTGCACCATATTTCGTTGGAATTAATTAAGCGCGTGAAGCTCCACTCTGTGCTTCAAACCGTCGCCATCGTTTCTTCGTCTATTGACATCATTACGTCCGTGAACGCAGTGTCTCCTGCGGCACCAAGACGCACCGCCGTTCTTTACTTTTGCTTTTGTAGGCCACCTTTTTGCCCATTACGATATTAATGAGATAGGGATTTCGTTTCACTAATAGTAAGGTAATTACGGCAAAAATCATTATCAACAAATAAATATCAATCTTAACGCAAACACACAAGGTCCTGCAGCGGGAGGAGAAAAAAAACAAACAGTAAACAACAATTAAGATTGTAAATTTACGTAACGTAATGCTTTCAAATGAAACAGCAACGAAAAACCTTGGAATTGGGCCAATCTTCTGTTGTTCAAACAATTGTTGAACGAGAAAAAAATCGAACCACACTCGCAAAAATTAAATTCACCATCAGCAACCCTTGCGGTTCGGTGTCCTTGAACCCTTTCCAACGTTCGTTGGTTTTTGGGACCGTTTTGCACGATCATAATCGATTGGTTATGGAAACACAGGACATTCACACACACACGAGCGAGATATACGAACACAATCCACTAATTAGTGTACGGTGAGTGTGAGTCACTACTGTCGGCTAAACGTTCTCCCCACATTATCCAATCGACATCAAAAAACCGGCATTACTTTCAATTTCGCGACCCGGAAATCGTGCTCCGGATACGAAACGAGCCCGTCGCGAAGGTTGGGAGAAACCTCCGCACACAGTCGCACACCGCCAACGAGTTCTTCAAGGCCAAGAAGTATACACTTCTGCCCCAGCAACCCAGCATTCCGCGTGCCTCCATGCACGATCCCACACCGGCATCGCCATCATCATCATCATCATTCACCTTTCGGACAGAATTTTGTACTTAACAGCACAAGTAGAAACCATTAAGAGAATGTCAGAAAACGGATGAAAATAACAGAAACAACAACAGAAAATCGCACGATCGCTATTTGGTGCGGAAAGGTTTAAGATTTTGCACACAACCTCTCTTTCTCTCTCTTGCTTGATACAGCTACCTACTATTCGACCTATGCGATAGTGAGATGGCGTTTCACATTTTCTCACTTCTTAGTGAGAAGCGTCAGAAAAGGGGGTAGTTTTTGCAAATGGATTGAATAATATAGCGTTTACAAGAGGTTTATTTTATTTTCCTTCAAATGATACAAATTAAATAATGATCGCGCCCATGAAACATACCGATCGAGCACACAAACAAAGTGAGATGAGATTTTGTGTGAGATGAACCCGCTGATACCGAAATATCATTCCCATCGTAAAAGTGACACGATGGTGCACTGTCACGGACGAGGGAGTTAACTGTGATGGTGCGGTGGAAACACCATTTGAGTGATTGAAGTTGATTGTTTTTGTTTGTTTCGTGTTTTTGCGCGCGCTTTGTTGTTATTTTTACTCAACCCCTCGCTGTGGTGGAACGCGCGGGCGCCCGCGTACAAGACAGTGAGAAGAGCGTGGGTTCACGTGTGAGGGTGAAGGGCGCCGGATTCTACATCTCACCCGGCTACAGGCAATCGCACCGACCGCACCGGCTGACTGGCCGGTGAAGGTCATTTCGATACAACAACCCTTCTTTACTTTACTTCCACGGAGACCGCGGACCCGAGAACAACGCGAGACCGTCGAGCCGTCGTGAGTGAGAGACTGTGAGCCCTGTGTGGTGAGACATCGGTGACCCGTGATGCTGGGGATTAAAATTAAAGGAATCTTGTGACACACACACACATTTATCACGCCCGGCGATGATCGGTCCCCTTTTGTACGTGTGTAGGGGTTTGGAATGATCGCATGCGCAGAAATAAAATCGCATCGCACAATCATGGTTTGCGTTTAAATTTTTGCACAAAACCGCGAGATCCGCATGCGCACGGGGCCATTCCGCACTCACTCGTAAGCATCCGCGGTTCTAGAAGCGTGCGCGCGCGCGCACTCGCGCTGCTCGCCTACGTCACACGGCGTTTTATTATTTGTTCTGGTTCTCTCCTTTCCTCCGACGGTTCATTTGATGCGCGCGCGAGAGGTTGACTTTGTTTTCATTGCATTACGGATCGGGGCACAATAAACAAAACCCGTGCACCAACACACCCGGGATGAGATCACGTACACGCGTGTACGCTGGGCCTGTTGCGATTTATTTTATTGTTTCATCATACATCGCTTGGAGCACCGTGGAGCCTGGACCACCATGAAGGGAAAGAAAAGGGCACACTACTACCACTTGCTCTTGGCGTTTTCCTCCGTACAGCTTATGTCAACAAACGACACCGGATGTACGCTTTTGCAGAGGAAAGTGTCGTTGTGGATTAAATTTGGAGAAATTGCAACTCCCATCTGTAAGAGTATGTTCCCTCGAAAAAGGAAATTCTCGTACGATAAGAAAACCCAAACCATGGACCAGCGAATTTAGCACATGTTTGGTTCGTTTTGAACAGCGTGCCTCACTGATACGCTTCTTCCGTTCTAGGGTGGAAGAATTTTAAATCATTCTTCTTTGTGCATTATGGAGAAAGAGAAAAAAAAAAACAAATGGAAACGAATGGCAATTAACTGCTCTGACACACGCACACCCATACACTACCCAACGATTCCAGCGCGGTCTTATCATTACGGAAACAAACGCTGAAATGAGCAAAGAATAAACACGCATATCTGATAAATGAGGTGAAGGTTACTCTCCTCTTTCGAAACCGAAAATAGGACGGAAATCATAAAATTTCCCCACTGCTGAACGCTAATGGAACAAACAAATTTCTGTGTGGTGTTTTTAAAATGCATTGAAACTGTTTTCTTTGTGATTTTTAGTAGAGCGATCGCTCATAGTAGAGTATCCCAAACTGTGTCCCACCCAAAATAAATTTAGGTAAGAGAATTTTAAATTGTCATTTTGTACACACTGGCACGATCAATTCGGTGCCATCGAGTCATAACAACATCTGCGACAAAACAGCTGCTGTGCGTGTTTAGCACAGCTTCTAGCAGCCAAAAAGAAACACCAGATCTCCTGCAAATATTATTTACACAACTGATTCAATATAAATACATCGTAACAACCACCAGGCGCGCCCGCAGACATTCAGCTGAGTAATTATTTTACCTTTTTTGCCAGACGGGTTGTCCCGAGCGTGCACAGGCATGGGCTCGTCTGCAAAAACCCACCAACAGCGAAACAATGTTGCAATTTATTTAGATTCATCATTATGATTTTGACCATCTCGCTCAATTATATTGCACAATAATTCACATTTTATATCGTTATTACATCGCACGTACCCCCGTGCGCCGGTCGGTTGCGAAAGTCGCTAATCACAAAACGCAACATGCATCGTGTCGCAGCGTCGTGTACGATTTCACGTCCCTCCGCGCAAATGAGTTTAACGAGTTCGTACCGAGGTGAGAAAAATCACTCCCAGTCGTGAAGACGTTTAACAACCCGTGTGGCTGAAGATGAAGTGTACGGGGAGGGGGAAAAAACTGCAACATGGAGAAAAAAAAGGCTATTGGCTAGGATGAGGCGCGTGACGAAATAATAATAGGGCACACCGCACCAATGTCTGATCGGGTGGACAAGACAAGGCACGATGTTTTCATGCGCGCAACAATGTTGTGAAGGCTTTTCCTAATGCTTTACGCTAGCAAATGGAAGCATTTATTGGGTGAGTGCGTTTTAGTTACAGCCACTAAAGACATGTCCTTAAACAAATGCATTAAAGACTCACACAACAAATGCTAAAACTAAACGAATGTTTGTTTTCCTCGGAATAGTTCCTCTCCTTTGGGTTGGAAGCTGTCATTTTCGTTCTGCGGGTATGGTTTGTTGCGTTTGCTTCGGTTTCAACTACAGCACATTCATTCAGCAGCACCATCATCATCATCATCATCCTCATTCTGCTGCTGCGGACGGTTCCGCACGGTCGGGTCTGTCACTGTCAATGACCACGGCGAAGGTTAAGCGGAAGATGACGATGTAAAGCGAGCGAATAAAATGGCGAAAAGAGCGACCGCGAGCAAAACCGCCTTTTGCTGCTGCATCATGTTTTGGGGGGGGAGGGTGAGTTTTAGCACAATTGTGGGAGGGTGGCAGGCAAGTGAATGAAGAGCGAATTATTATGCTACATGCTCGGGGAAACCAGCCACCAAAAGCAGCACCCCCATGGGGGTATGTGTGTTTACGCGCCAAAAGCTTCAAACCGAAAGGGGGGACCTTATAAAACAATTCGGTCTTTAGTATGCGTTCTGTGCGGACGAGTGTGAAAGGTCATCTGCCCGGAAGGCGCTGCCCAACCAATACCACTGCATGGAAGAAACAAAAAAACAGTGCTCGATTCGAAACACTTCAACGTCATATAGGACACCGTGGTAATGGCGGTAAAAGTTCAAAGGTTGAAGCGCAGGGTGATGATCGCGATCACGTTCGCTTTTTTTTCGAACCGGCCACCACAAGCTGATAACGAAGCAAAAGGTGTCACTGGCATATAACCCTTGGGTGCTTCATTGCAAAGATTAATGAATCTTTAAAGTAAAACTCAATACCGTTCTATAAATAAAACCGTTCTGTTTCAGGAGAAATCCAATTTAACACACCACTAGAGTGAAACAAGGCATTCGAAGCCATCAAAGAAACCAATCTCGCTGAGGGTGGGTAGTTTCTGAAAAGGGAAATTATGCTAATTTTTGGTAGGTGAAAGCAATCCTCCAACCCATCTTCCATCTTCTTCGGGACAGTCAGTGTCCCTTCAATTGGACCGGAAAATCCAGCACAAAAAAAAAGAATACGATTAGAGAACTTTTTGTGGAAAGCGCGTTTCCAGGAAGCAGGAAAAGCGTTTGTGAGGAGATCTATCATTGAAGATTCTCTTTTGAACCTGCTACAATTCAAGCGTTTCTCTTCCGGCCATGCTGTGTTGCGTGTTTTTGTGCCGGGAGCTGTCTAATCCTGGCCCTTCGCATGGCACCTTCTGCACTGGCCGTGTGATGGATTTGATACAATTTTGTAAATTTATTGCAATGTTTTAACCTGTCACTGGCGTTGGCTCACACCGATGAAGGATGGATATTTGCAGAATGAAAGGAAATAGAACACCCACCAGAGAGCCGCACCACTGTGCGCCCTCCCTCCTCCAGATAGGGCTGATTAAGCGATCTTTATGCTTTTATTTTTAGACCGCTACACGAGATGGTGTACTAATTTGTGGTGTAGGTTTATAATTTATAGTACAATTCTTGCACAACCCCAAAACTATATACACCATAAACAACGTGCAACTATAAATCCTGGCATGCGCTGGCCCGAAATGAGGGTGTGCGAGGGTGAGGATTTTCAATTAAAAACCTACCCTAAGCCTAGCGGCCTTTTCCATGTACGCCACATACGGATCCTCCCGGTTTGTGCATTTTGTTTTGCAGATGCTTTCACAATCTCTTCGCTCTGTCCACACATACACAAAGGGAACTTGTCCCCCATTGGAAGGGAAAAGAAAGCAGCAAAAAAAAAAACAAATAGTGCAAAAATATTTCATCAGCACCAGGGAAAAATTAACCCACCGAAAAAAAACAGGGAAGGAAGTAAACGATTGGCTACGAAAATGAAGGTAGAGGGTGGAATAGGTGCTTTCAGTTTTCCCTCAGGAAGAAAACTCCCTTGGACACACTGGTTCGCTCAGCGTACGTTGAATGTGTAGTGTATTAATCTTTATATATAGCGTTAGTATTAGTGTCATGTTAGGATTAGGTTAATATTAAGTATACTAGCATTAGTATTAGTGATAGTTCTAGACTAGGTTAGTATTAAGCACGTTAATAAATCAGTCGAATAAGAGAGTCCCTTGTAGCGACACGTTATTATCCAACAGAATGGTGTGTATGTGTGCTTTTCACCCACACCTACCGGTAACATGGTGGCAGATTTTCCACCCCCGATTTTCTAACAAATTCAGCAAACTTAAGGGGGTGCGCTGCAGAAAGTGGTGGAAAAACCCCGGGGTAGGTAGGTTTCGTTCCTGCCCGTACTCGTACCGGTCCAAGCCAACTCGTGGTGTATGTGTGGTGGTGGTTCGATAAATCGATATTTTTCCTTGCCAGGCCACACGAAGAACAAGCCGCGCTCTGGCCTTTAGCGTGTAGAGGGAAACCAGCATAACTGGAGAAAACTATTTTCTACCCAATATGGTTTAAGAAGAAATTCAAGGTTTTTGCCGTGCCGGTGGTGATGAAATTGCCATGCTGGAAGACATTTCAACCAATCCCTCATCCTTAAATGGAACGTTGGGTTTAGAAACGACACGGTTACTCATTCCCAAGTTCCAAAAATAGAAACACTAACATTTTATTCCCAGCTTCAAACTTTATCCTCGAGTGTTGGGTCTGATTGGACCCATTAGCGTTATCTCCAAACATGATAACTGTAAGCTTCTTCTTATCGTCTACCCTCCCAAGTTGCCTTATATCTCGCCCTCTACCTTTATCACACCACACAGGGATGGGCATCGCACAGCTTAGATCACTACGCTCGCTGTTTAAACATGCATGCTGAGGATGATAATGCTGTTCGCTTTCTTATCTGCCGAAGGATACGAATGACCATGGCGATATGATGTCTATAAAAGCTTATCTGCCGTTGAAGAGCAAACTTTGCATGCGAAACAAAAAATAAACAAAAAAAGGTGACTGAAATTTGCCGAGTTGTCTCCGACTCGGTTACACAGCGGACGCCTAACAACTTCAGGACGTCATAAACGTGATTATGCGTCAAAGTCAAGAATGGCGGAGATTGCATTTCAGAACCGATAAGATCTCGCTCGACGAGTGTCCTCCACCAAGGATACACACTCATTGCTCATTCATTTGCAAACAGCGCACTTTGAATTTCAGAAACCCTGGAGGAGGCAATGTAGATTTGGAACGAAGGAAACTCCAAAAGATGGTGTGACAAAATGCTCTCCTGCTGTCTGTCTCCCTGTCCGCAGGAGGTCTTTTCAGAATGCGTCAGGCTGGGCTTAAAGGACTTATCCCACCATTTCGAGAACTCCATCTGTGGCAATGTTTAGGATCTCTTCTAGGGAAAAGAAATAGTCACCTTGTGTCGTTTGCTGGAATGTTACAGGTTACGTTCAGGGACCAATACACCGCCACTTTACGATTCTGCTCCACGTGTATGTTGGTTAGATTTTCCACACACAAGCACGTACGCTACTATTGCTCGATTCACAGCACAGCGGTTGTCTTCGTTTATTCGTTCAACTTTACGATCGAACACTCGTAGGATGCTGCACAATATTTACCACTGCCTGCCACTAGCTTATCAACTAATCTCTCCGTAGGAACTTCTGCACCTTGCTGCAACTTGCGGACACTGAACTAACACACCTTAATAAAACATGCCGATGTCCTCCTCCAGCAGGACACACACTCAAATGCACCCCTTGACAAACAACGCGACAACCTCTGGGAGATCGCAACACACACTTCCACCCAACCCAGACCTAAGTATTATCACGTTTTAGTCGGCACAATCGCTGTGCTGTTGATCATAATCACAAGCAAAAATATAGCAGAAGGATCTGTGTGCCAGCACATTCACATACCAGCTGCCCACAACGTGCCACAAACTCACTTTCACTCGCTCACTGGAATGCGGATCAGCTTCTTGATCAAACCGAAACTCTTCCTCCGAAGCTACTGGTGGACGATGATCCTTCCGATCACTTGCAGCAATACGCGGCTTCACTCTCCAAAGCTAGTTTTGTGTGTTTTCCCACGTTTAATTTGTCTTCTGCACTGTTGCCACTGTCAGAGCACGTGTTTGCATTGGGCTAGACATAAAAATTCCGTCACTATTCTCCCCATGCAATGATGAGATTGCGAATTAGATTTTTATTTCCCTCCACGTGCTACAACACCACTGTCGGCACAATTTTTCGCGATCTTTCCTTTTCTAAACATAGAAAACATACACACATTCACACATACACTCATGCACGCACGGACACGGAACACGGGATCGCATAGGATCGTTGATTGATTTGCTGTATTAATTTATTTTATTTACTTTTTTTAGCGTAGTATTATTTTCTCGATCGCAAAACTACGGTTACCGGACGACGAAAAACTGGCGCAAATGACCATCGAGACACAACACAACTCGGTACGTACCACACGGTTAGAAAACGCGGAATGAAAACTCTCCTTTTGCTCTCGCTTTTTGTCTGCGCGCGGCCAAAGGCTCTAGCTCTTAGCAAACCCCCACGGAAAAGCGCCAACGTTGTTCCAAGAATCTTCAACAAATGATTCGCGGGAAGGCGCTGGCGTTCACAAAAACCCCCCGAATATCTTCTTTCCGACGCAAAACTACGACCACCACCACCACCACGGCGACGACCACGACGACGACGGCGACGATCGGTTTGATAACATTTTTTCTCTCACACACTCACACATGCTCACGCAACGAATCGTGTGCTGAATGTGGGAGCGCGAACGAGACGGCACGAGACGAAAGCACGCACACATCGCAACCGCCACTGGTGCACCGAATGGTTGGCGGTTGGGGGTGGAAAAACGCAACCCCTAAACCGACGGCACTCACTGAACCGTGAGTGCTGCGCCTTCACACACCCTCACACACGCTTGACAGAACCAAAACGAAACGCGTTTTTCTTCAAGCAACGGCGCGCGAACGAGACGGCAAATAGTAAAGATGCTCACTCACACAGCCTTCAAGGGTGCCATAATATAACACACCGACCTCGTATACGCACACTGAGTCCAGTACGCGAAAGAGACGGTTGCTAAGAAAACCGCCATGCTTTGCTTGCTCTGCCATCTTCCGTGTGAGCTGCGAGAAGACGATGATGTAAACATTGCGCGAGCATATCCCGTAGCATGGGAGCAAGCGAGAAAGGGCGAGACTTGCATTTTTGTGTGTGCGTGATTCGCGCGGGATTTCGCTCTCCGTGTTTTATGTACTGCAAGCATGAACGTGTAAATACGAGCGTGGGAAAGAGAGAGCGGGAAGCTTATTCGCTCTAAAAATATGCTCCTTTGTACAGTACGCGCGCGTACGCGTTTGAGAGCGAGAAAGCAATTGTTTGGGGGTTGAGATGCAGTATGCTACCCGGTGATTTAGAATTGCTATATTTTTGCCGAAAAAAGGACGCAAATTATGCTACAGAGCACCGCATTTTAATATGTTTACAGCAGTTTATGTTACTGAAAAATGGCAACTAAAGTCAGCTAGCACGCGTCGGAAACAAATGATCGTTCAAAATAGAAGGCAGAAAATGCGATTTTTTAAAAAACATGGAAACAAACCTTACCGTCGTAGTGCGATTCTGGCGTTAAAATTTAAAAATTCCCTCACATGCAGCAGAATCGCGCTCACGAAACTCGTCGGTTTCTTACTCGTCGTTTCGATCAGGCTTTAGTGGTGGTGAGGGTTTTAGCTGTTTGTTTTGAGTTCTTCCCTTCGTGCACCCCTTTCGGTGTGCCTTCTTCGAATGTTATTCTAACTTCCAACATCTCGCTCCCCTACGATGCGCCCTCCACCAACACATGCTCAGCAAGTGCACTCGCGTTACCCTCATCCATCGCGAGGCCTGTGTGTTTGTGCGTCTAGCGATGACTCCGAGCTGCTCTAGAAGCAACCCAGGGGTGGGTAGGAAAAGTCCATGGAAAGGAAGAGGTCAACATAAATTGAAAACATCACCTCACTTCCTCTCCTGCTTCTTCCAAAAACTCCATTACGTCTACCGCGGGCCCCATCGCACCATTCCATACAATAATTGCTTTCCACTGCACAGTCTCCATCCATTTATTCCCGCTCCCACCACCAGCAGCAGTACACACACGAGGAGCAAGAAGGGAAATAAGAAGCACCAGTGTAGAAGGAACACACATCAGCCAGGCACCAGTACACGCACGATGGTGTTTTTCTTTTGTGTGCGGACGAGAATAGATTAGAGGTTTTCCTTTTTGGCGGAGCAGCGGGCCCAAATGTCCAATAATAAACATTCGTGAGTGCCAAAAACTCATATCGGGGAGGCGCGCGCGGATGGTGGAAAATCCAACCCCACTGGGAAAACATCGTGTAGATCGTTTCTCCTTTGCCGTTTTCCCGGCTTCTTCCCTTACAAAAATAAAGCATAATTGCATATCCTTGCGTCCCTTCCTTTTTACTAGCGGGTTGTGTCCACCCTCTCAAAAAAGGAAACCGGTGAGAGTATCCAACTTTGTGTTTGTTACTCACACACATTTACGTCCCTTTTGGCGTGTGTGTGTGTGTGCCTTAAGAAAACAAAAACGCATTTCTCCCGAATACATTTTCCCAAAAAACCCACCCTAACATTGTGCTAAGAAAAATATATCCTTTCATGAACACACGCATACAGGCCCGTAATAGTGTTCGAAATGTCCATATTACAAATATTCTGCTTCTCGTTCCACTCTCCAATACTAATCGCGAGCAACTGCTGCTGCTGAAGATGAATTGCTTTTCGTGAAAAGTCCACCCTCGCCACCTTCCAGCTCACACACACCAATACAAACTACACAACAGATCGATCGCGAAAGTATGAAAGCAAGCTCTTTCTCTCTCTCTCTCTCTCTCTCTCTCTTTCTATTGCCCACTTTTCCTTGCTCGTTCCTAAGCGCTTTTCATGGTTTCCTCCATCGCCATCCGTTGCTGCATTAGAGTAAGGATATGGGTGCTGGCCGGTTGTGTGCACCGGGCCATGTTTGTGTGTGCTTTTTAAATAACGGAAACTTTAACCGCACCTATACAGGCATCGTAGTACAAGAAGGCAACACACTTTCAGCTCCAACTGCTAGACAAGCCAGCAAGGATACTCGCGAGTGCTAGCTCTAAACGCTACGGGAGCGAACGAGATGGAGTGAACGAATGCGAAACAACCACTAAGGGGGCTAAGGAATCGTTTCGTACTAGTGTAGCCTGTCTGTTTCTGTGTGTTGGTGTGTTTAGGTTTAAAATCGCACACTTGGCTCGCCATGTTTCTTCCCCTATTTGGGGTTGCGGAAAAACGAACTCCACCTCACCAGGATATGTCAGCCGGGTGGAAATGTGAGAGATGGAGGAGACGGTGCAGGTGGAAAGGTTGGTGCGCGTGATAGATTGATGGTGATTTTCTCTTGGATGTCCTCTCCCCACTCGTTCCTCCGACCCTTCTCGCTTCACCCTTCGCAAACATCCTTCAACGAGAGCGAGCTGCAGCTGTACACTGCACCGAACAACAACACATCCCTTTAGCCTGGGAGGGGAGGAGGCTTTTTCCTCCCCATTCTGCCCTTATCAGTGCGCGCGATTGTTGTGCGATGTGTGTGACACGCGGTAGTAGCCGAAGCACGTGACGCGAAGCCAGCGCGCATAGGCGATGGAGGCGCGCAAGCGGGCGGTTTTTAGATGTTGGCCATCTCGTCACGTCCGCGTGACTCGTGGAATGATTGTTGTTATTAATTTCATTTTCGATTCCGAGAGCGTTTATTTATTCGCTCACGCTTCGCCGACCGTTTCCAACGGTGTGTGCGGCGTTTTCTTGTCTCGCTAATAAATGTAATTATTTCTTCCGGCGAATGTCCTTTCGATGAGCGCTTGTTGGGCATATGTGGTGTGTGTGCGTGGGTATGTGAAACGATTTGTTGTTTGTTATCAAAGATGAATTTGAATGAAATATTTAAATTACTTACAGAGCGAGAGACGAGAGAGGATAATTGGCATTTTGTTGTTAAATTATATTCCAATTGTTGACACTTACCTGTAAGACAAGAAAAAGGAAAAACGTTAGAAAACATGATAAAAGTAAGGTTAGAAAATTATTAATATGTAGCTGTTTCTTAGTATTATTTCACTATATTATATTACCGGTCCTTATACTCCTAGTAAGTGACCAACAATATGCAACTACACGAACTAATGAGACTCTTACTTCGTTTTTGTTAGCTTTAATTCGTTTCATTTATCTTCTCTGCTAAATGCTTCCGCTTATCGTACAATGGGAGGCATTTCTCTTTGCAGCTTTTTATCATTTCACTTCACCAACAACACCGAGGCTAAAGTGATGCATCTTAACGACATCATTTGCGTTGCCATAATGTCTTTCTTCTCGTTTAACAACCTCGTCCCCAGTTTGGTGTGCTCCATTTCTTCGCCTTACCCCCATATCTGGACAGAAAAAGGCACGATGGGACATTAGCAGCCAACATTGCGAAACAAACCAAAACGTATGGTATGCCTGAAGCATTTCGCCTAAACAGTGTCCAACACCCGATTGGCCAGCTGGATGGTACTGATACACGAGAAACGAAGCGAATTTTAGCATAATTTCCTTATTTTGCCTACATCACACATCGCTTCATGCATGATGATATTGTTTTGCACTGTTTTTTGTGCTTTGTTTTTGGTCTCCCATTTCTCAAATCTAAAGCTAGATCCAATGGTTCACTCCTCACTCCAGCAACCTCACTCACTCACATGCGGTCAAATTAAAACGGTAAAATTAGCACACAAAGTAAAAGCGTTTGAGGTTATGCGTATGGAGGAGTTATTATCAGGGAAAATTTAAATTTTCGCCGCTCCCTGTTATAGCCCCCCAAAGCTGAGAATAAACGCATCTTTCTCACAATGCCAAAAAGACTGCGAAAAGATCGGCATCCAAATGATCTCGAACCCCTCCCCCCACGAACACACACACATGAAAATGGCGTTCATTGTGGTGGAGAGAGAGAGAGCTGGAGGGAACCGTCGCCCGTGACTCGTTGTTGCTGTGGTCTGTGCCATGGATGAATAATCGTGCTGCCATCAGCCGTTGCCTCTCTTTCTCGCTGTGCTCTGATGACCCATCGAGCTGTCGTGCCACATGTGTGTATGTATGTTTGCTTTCAATTTTTCCCTGTTTTGTTAGCATACAAAGACCGGAAATTGGCCACATTATTTTTAATTGAACTATTCATTGCATCATTTGTGTGCGTCACTAAGGGGAATGATGGGAGGGGAGCAAAGTGTTAGGAGATGACGATGCTGCTGCTGCTGCTGTTGATGATGATGACGTTAGGTTGATGCTGAATAGGATTGATGGTGGGTGGAAGTACGACTGAATGACGGTTTTCAACGACGATCTGTTACTAACGGTCATTTTGAAGCAGTCTTAGTGCAATAGGAGTATCATTAAAATACTTTTAAAGCGAAATAAATTCCATCACACTTTCGGTGGGACTGATTGTAGGTATGTCATTATGAGCTCCTAGTCACAACACACCACACTAAATATTGCAACAGGCAAACAAAATAATCCTTTTTTTTTTTTTTTATTCATTAAGAACGGCCAGGCCGTATTGCTAACAAAATAATCCTTTAAATATCAAATATTTATCAAATGACAGGCCAGTCCCAGGGAAAAACATTACCACGGTAATTGCATCTCTTTCCCCTATTTCCACAACTCGTCCCTCACTAATGATTAGTTTTATCAGAAGACGACACCCAACCGCTTGTGTCCTGTGTGTGTGTGCGAAAGGAAAATTATCTTCGCTGCATCATTGTGGTCGCTGTCATTGTGCGTTCGGCTTCAAGTCCTTATCGACAACCGGCCAAGCCAGGCCATTTGTCGCTTGAGCTGATTGTGGTGTGGTTGCGGGGTGTTAGTTTACTCTCTCGCTCTCATCTCTCCTTCTCCATCACCCTAACCTTGCACCCCATTTTCACTAACGAGACCGAGGACCTTTCCCTAAAGAAAGCACTCACAAAAACAGGAAAACCTTGGAGACAGGCTGGTCAGCTGAAGTGGCGAGCGGTGGCAAACAATCGTTCCCCATTCGCCACCCATCCCATCTGCCGCTTGCCACAGGAAAATTTTGCTCTCTATTCCCCACAATCGATCGGTCCCCGGTTGGTAAAAGTGGTCTCCACACAGCCAACCCCGCCCGTCCGCCCCAACCACACCGGATTTAGTTGGACGGTTCGACAAAAGGTTTTCTTAAACAATCTCCGCCAAAGGTTTTGTTCTTCGCCGCGCCACCACACCACTGGCCCTCTACAGCACAACCATCTAACCCGGCCCCCCCGACGATCATGGCACCGGACATACACACACACACACACACACACACACACACACACACACACATACACACACATTTTCTTTCTCATCGGGGCCTCGCCAACCGGGTGGTCGGTAATCCTTCCTGCCAACCAGGCTATTCTTCCGGGGTTACCAACCGGTGAGTTCTTCTTTTCGGTGTATGTGTGTCACACATACACTTTTGCTTCTTCTAGCAGGAAGGAACCACTTCCCTGCAGGCACAGACACAACCACACAAGTACATATGCAGCTGCGGTGAGAGAGTGAATGCAAGTGAATCATGGCACAAGAGCTCGTGGATATTTTGGGGAAATGCAGGATGTTACAAGATGGTGGCGTTTATATACGATCAAAAGCATGGTGCATGGTGTGAAGATAGCAAGACAACAATGGACAACAATGGCTGTGGAAACTTCTTAAAACCACCACAGAGTAGAAGACACCCTGCAGGCTTTGTGGGGTTCCCTGAACTGGGAACCACAACACAACGGGAACGCACAATTAAAATGCACTTAAAAGCATCCAGCACCCAAATCGCCGGTCAAAGGATTTCATTATGCCAATCAAGATAAGGAGCGCAAATGTGCGACCCAACAGGACATCGTTATGTCTCTGTTTCCATGGCCTAAGAAATTACCCGGAGGAGTGATGGGAAATAAAAACGTAACATAAATTGCCTATAAAATTATAATGATGAAGTCCTGGACGGTCTCTACCTTTCCATATGGAAAGGCAGCTCGCAAAGATTCTGCCAGCACGCAATAATAATAAGCTTCCCACCCCCGAGCAGCAAATCTATGCGGTGAGAGTTTTTCTTACTCATCACCATTTTCGATTGCATTTGTGGATTTCCCTTCCCACATCCAGACACACAAACACGCGCGTGGTCGAAATAGGAGAAAGACGAATGCGAAAACGGACACCTTCTTCATCTCCTCCCAAAGCGAGAGAGCGAGAGCAAAGAAAAAAAAACATAAGAAAACGAAAATACTATGCTATTATCAAAAGAGAGACGTCCGCGTCGCGGTCCAATTCTGGCATCTCATGCTTTCTAATGGTTCCTAATTGACTTTGGGATAGTGTTGCTGTTTTTTTTTCAACCCACCAACCCACCCGCACGGCATGCCCGTGGCTGCTTGAAAGGAAAAACGGAACGGTACGGAAATTGTGCGACCCCGCGGTGGGCCACGCGCACAACACACATGCCACAACATACACCCAAAAGCACACCTTTTGTGACCTCTTCTGTGTATGAAAGAAAAGTGCTTATCATTCTCGTTCACCCTTATTGCCAGGTCGGGAGCGGGGGTGGCAAAGGGGTGTTGTTTGGTGGCCCACGCATCCGCGCATGTGTGTGTGTGGAGCTTCGCGTTTCATCCTCCATCCTGGTTTCCTTTCTGATGCTCCTAATGATGCAGTCGCTCGCGCGCCCTCTCCTTTGGGAGGGCGTACTAGTTAAGGAGGGTAGAGCATAATTAAAACCGTTTATTCGGCGTATCTATCAATTTCGTACGCCCCAAGTGCGCACGGTGCGAAGGCGAACCTTGATTACGGGGCGAACCACACTAGAACCCGTCCAGTCGCCCGGCACGGCTCCACCAAAACAGCCCAAATATGGCGCACAATTTAGATATCAATCACTAATAGCCTTTTAAAAGATTAATGGACTTGCTTTTTATTTCGGCTCGTACTGTGGCGCACAACGGGGCCAGAGTTTGCATGGACGTGGGGGAAAAAAGAAAAAGAAAACGGAGAGGATTAGGAAGATTAGGGAGGTTTTTTCTTTCCTCCCTACTTGCTGCTGGAAACCTTGTGGGAGGGTAGTTTTACGGGGGTAATTTTAGAACACTCTCCTTAGCTTAAAACTTCCTTCTCACTGCGATCTTTTCTGGTGTTGGATATAAAGGCAGGCAAGGAACATTAGCAAAAAAGAAAGAGCTTTATAATAAAGCGTTCGCTCAGCACTAGCAGCATCGTGTCTCAGGTGGTTTATTTTTACCTCCCGACGATCAGTGGCTCATATTTTCCTCCTCCCTTTATGATCCGCTTGTTGCAGAGCTGTTACTGTTATTAGGCTAATTTTTAATTATGCTGAACGGGTGCGTGCAAACTGATTAGAAGACTCGTGAGAAAATTCCTCACCGAGATGGCAGAGCAGTGGGATGGAAGTATTACAGCTGTTAAGAAGAAGCTTTACCACATCGCTCTTCCGCATATTGCAGTCTATTTATAATTTTAGAATATGCTAAATCGTATGTTAAAATATGTTGTCCCTGTTTTACACCTATTCATTTCACTTTTCACCTGCAACACCCTGTTTTTCGGTGCAAGCGAAAGGAAATAGAAAATATTTGCTCTATAAAACTTCCATCGATCATGATTGGATTTTTTATTATTACTATTATTGATATCTCTGGAATACCAACACGGTCACACCAGGATGGAAGGTACAACGTAACTAAAAAAAATGGAAACAATACAGCTGCAACATAACAATGCATAAGAAAGGTTGGATGATTGATTACATTTTGCTAACGGATGAAGGATTACACAACACAAACACTACTATAACAATAGCAGCAAAAAGAGAAAAACTAATAAACTGATCAGAAAACAATGGAAATGAAAGTAAGGAACGAAAAAATAATGCATGTATTGAAACGAACAACAAAGCAAAACAAAAGAAATACAAGAATAATGTAAAACTTTCTCTTTTGAGGTTTGTTTTCATGTTTGAAGAGGAAAAATATGGCAAATTCGCATTGAAATTATGCTACATCCTTAAGATCTTACACGTCTTTAGTGAAGCTTCTTCCCAGCGAAGGAACTAAACTCAATTAAAGTAGAGCAGATAGCAAAGCGAAGTGAAAAAATAACAACGCACACACACACACACACACAAGCTAATGGAGTAATCTAATTATTGCATTAATTATGAACAAATTCATCCCCACAAGAGAAAAGCCCTTTTGCACACCCATTTCCACTACGAAGGGAAAAAACGGAGAGGAAGGTCCTGGGATGCAATACACACACTCTGTCTTTCTTTCACCGGGAGTGAGTTCCACACCGAAAATGCTTCGTGAGCAAGCAAGGAGCAGCTATTTGCCAGATCGTTTTCCTTTTTTGTGCCTTTCCAAAAGGACCTTTCGCGTGCGTATGTATGGGTGGGTGGTTGAGCGTACGATCGTTGTGTTGGTGATGGTAAAACGACACCACTGTAATCGATGCAATTCGCAGCCTCACTTTCCCATCCGACAAAAAAATGGTAGAATTTTCCTTAAAGCGCTTTTTCTTGTCATTTTTGGATGCATTTCCTTTTCCCGTTTCTAACACGAAAGCCCCACTCAGGCGAGCTTTCAGCGCTTCCAGGAGGGAGAAGTTTTTGAGTGGCATATACATATGCGATAGTGTCCCCTTGTTTGATGTTGCTAGTTTTTGGGTTATGAAAAGAAAAACAACAACAAAAAGGCAGGGATTCAATTTCCCTTCAACGCCAGGCGTGTCAAACATCCCCTCATGTGTGTGTGTGTTGCTGGCTTATGATTCTCCTCGCTGGTTAAAGCAAACGAACCGGGAAGAAAAGGGAACACAAGCGCACTGGGAGGAAATTAGTTTTTCAAAATTAAAATCAACCATCCATTCAGCGCACGCCTCTCCGCCCCCAAACACGCGCTCACAAGCTTCCTCCTCAATGTCGCGATTCCGCCCAAACGCATCATGTGCAGGCGCATCGAAACAACGAACCCGACCCCGAAAGTGCATCCACATGAAAACCGGCCGGATTGAAATTGGGTTCTTTGGACGAAGGGGGGGATGTTTGAAGCGAGATGGGTGGTTGTGTGGTGGTGTTGCAAAATTGCAAAACCTCAAGAAAACAGGGAAGGCACCGTGCGTGCAAGAGAGAATGGACAATTCGATGGGAGTGCAAGTGAGACAGGATGGACGATATGAGACTTCTCCCCCCCGCTTTTTCTCTCAGTTGTGGTGAAACTCCTTCAATTCCTATGGCTGCTCCACCTTCCATCCCTTCCTTTTGTTGCACTCATCACAACCCTCCCCTCCTCCATTCCTTTCGGCCACCCCTTCTCCATCAGAGGGATGCATTTCTGTATGGGTGAGCTTCGTTCACTTAGATACGGTCTCTTTCTTCGTTCGACGATGCGTGTTTTCTTCGCGAATCGCGAGCTTCTTGGGCATCTTTCTTCGCTGCACTCACTTGGTCTCTTACCTCTCACTTTACCGCGAATGCACCGCGCACGGATGCACTCACGCTCGTCTTGAGAGTACGCGCCCGAACAGCGTCTTTTCTTCGCAGTGCACAAAAACGCAACAACACGGGTTGATGCAGTGAGTGCGGGTTGTTTCGCGAATAAGCTCCACTTTTGGTGCATGTGTCCCTATACCCGCCGCACGTTTCTTTTTTTGTCCTTCCACCCCACAAGGAAGCTGGGTGTGCATTTTGTTGTTTCTTCTTGCCGTTTTCTCTTTCCTACTTGATTGGAGGGAGATGGTGGGTAGTAGTATTGGAGGAGGCCGGAGACCATAATTCGCAACGAAGACAAGCGACGGCGACTGTGAGAGCGTTTGGACAAGATGAAAATGTACACATACAGACACACGGACGCGCACACAAGTACGCGCGCATAAATAAACTAAGTAAACATTCTCCCGCATCTTCTCCACCGAGGTGGCTAAATAAAGAGACCCTCATCCTTCCAACATCAAACCATCCCTCCCATCCGATCCACACCAAACAAGTCACCCGTTTCCTTCCACCTATATACCTTTCTTCCTACGTTTCTTCTTGCTCGCACAAAACACTGTTTGAGTGTTGATTAAAGTTTTATGCAGAACTAAATTGGATCGCTTTTGTTGTGCTCGGGAGGTGTAGTGTTGGGTGGGATGTATACATCTTTCTTTTTTTTTTTGTGTGTTATGTAGCGCGAATTATTTGCTTGCCAGATTACGACCCACAGCGCTGCACACATATACACGTGAATACGCATATTTTGGTTAGACAATGCTGTACGGCTTTGTCCAAATAAAGAACCCAACCTGATGGGGGTTTGGTGCGTGCGTATGCAACGGGAAAGTAGTATCTGTTTACGAGAAGAGAAAATGATTTGTGATCCAAATGATAATGCGTGATAGAAAAAACGATGTAAAACATGAAGAAAAATGAAAAAACTATCATAGCAAAAGTCTATACCATTTTTCTACCGCGAAAAACTAAAATTGGATGATTGCTTCTGGCAGGGAAGGAAAACTCCTGGAAAATCCATCTCAAACAACAACAACACACACACTCATACAGAGTTTCGAGAGTTTTGAGAACAGGCAAAGGAAAGCGTCAACAAACGCGAGAATCGCGACACAGAGCCGAGAAGAAACCGTCACTCGAAGTCACCGGTCCGGTCTTGGTTCGCAACGCGTTGAGACGCAACGGTGAGCAGATCTTTGCCTTCTCACTTCGCTGTCAAGATGCCGGGACCTGGGGCCGGAAAACGTGCAACAAAATCAAGAAAGCAAAAAAAAACACACCATCGAAATAAAAATAAATAAAGCACACAACAGCCACAGCTCGTTTTGTTATGGCTACGGTTGGATCCCATTGCGCCTAACGGTATGGGGAAACTAGCAGCGCGGGACGAAATAGAAAGAAATAACATAAACAAATCTTAAACCCCAAGCAGAACAAATAGAGTGAAGAGTGACCTCGTTGCTGTGTGCAGCAATAGCTGGCGAACAGCGCACTAGTGCAAAAATGATTGCCTGACGCACATACATGCATGTGCTTATTTTTATTTTTCTTGTATGTGTGCAGTTGTTTGCGTGGAATATGGATGTATGTGCGGCAGGCTAAGTGTGTTTATGTTGAGCCACAAGAACAGGAAATGTTTCGAAGGCAATCAAAAATAATGAAAAACAACAAAATGAAAATCCGTGATGCATGAAACGAAACGAACGTGATTTGATGAAGGATGGAAATTCATCATCGTACCGCGTAATGCCGCTTCTCGGCGACGCGTGTCAGGCAAACGTCAGTTTGTTTTTGTTTTAAATAATTCAACGTGTTTCATGTAATTAGATTTGATCTTGTCGTGCATGAAAAGTTCAAAGGTTAATGAACTTATCAATATGCATAAAGCGTATATCAGTGTATTGCTATTTTTAGGAGATAAAATATGTTCGTTTGGAATTTTTACCAAAAACTTGAAAAAAATGTTTTTGTTTTAAGGAAAATAGCAAACTTAAATAAAAGACAGAGTTACAAAAATTGTTTCGATATAAAATAAACAGTTAGAACTTTCTTCAATGGTGGCGACTTCCAGAACAACAAGCGATACTAGGAACTGGGCTATAAAACGACAGAACACACGCAACAGTAAACAAAAACTATGAAAGCCACTAAAACAACTCTCAACAGTAATTGAAAACAAAAAACTATTTTAACAGTTAACAACAACGAGCCTTTAAAAGCTTTTAATGATATTTTTTCCACCAGAATTGTGAACGACAAGGAGCAAAGACGGATGAAGCTAAATTCAGCGCATTAATTAAAATACTATGCCACTTGACATAAAGCACTCAACATTAGATCCATCCACCGGCAGTTTGGTGCATGTTTCACCTCACCATCAGCAAAGAACAACGTGTGGCCTACATTAAATTTAACTATTCGTCTTCAAATCCAGTGCTCCGCTCGTAAAAAGATCGTTTGCTCCTCGGGCTAGGAGCAGAGCAGTGGAAGCGTTTCAGCCGCGGGACACATAAACCCTTTACGGACAACGGATTTCGTTTTTTGTTTTCCCTGCCTTTCCTTTCATCATTATTCGTGTTTCCTTCTTTTCCTTTAATAGGTTTGATTGTAAATTTTATCTCACCGTACATGTTTCGTGTCGCCTGCCCGCCCCTTGCACATGTGTAGCGTGTTTTCGACTTCTATTCTACGTTTTACACACTCTCCCACTCGGTGGAGGTGTGTGTTCCTTCCCACCCACCACGCGTCTCTGTCGTCTGCTGCTAGATACGTCTTCTTCTCAATGCGAGCCTTTGTGGGTTCTCTGTCGCTGGTCCTCGCTTTGTGGCCTCTTTCATGGCCATCCATTCCAAGGTATCGTCATTAAAAGAAAAAGAAAGACAGGTCAACAGCTCGGAGCTCAGCAAAGAAGGGAAACAAAAATACCACACCACCACAGCACTGGGGTGTGTGATTGAAGGCATCACCAGTGCCAGTTGAATGCAGTCAACTTTTCTCTTTGTTTGGAGTTCCTTCCCCTCTGACGGATGGGGGGGGCTAGTTAGTCCACCCGCATTCGCACTAGTAAGAACTTGCACGGGGTACACCTCGGTGAAGGGATGCTGACAAACTGACAGCCCATTCACGGAGATTGGATGGATTTAATCGAGCTGAAGGAACCCTTCAAGTGCTAGGACGATGCGTTGAAGTTGCAGCAAAATAAAATTCACACATTGAGCTATATCCTTTAACTATAAGCAAATACGTCCGCAAACCTCAGAGGCGTTTGTTTATAGAAGATGCCTCATCAAATAAGATCCTGTACCAGTTGCAATATCGAAAGACTGCCAGTCGTCCAGTCGACGTCTAAGGATAATTGAAACCAAGAAAGGACCAATCCGTTTACTTTCATCTTAAAATTCTCCCATTTCTTCTGACGGGAGTAAACAGGAAGATACGCACACTGGCTCATGCTCGTACCGGTGGTGCCGTCTAGGAACCGCTAAGTTCATTAGCTAAAGCAAACACACTCGTCCCAGAAGCATGATGGCGGGCGGTGCACTAAAAGGAAGCAAGTCTAGTTTCGTGTTTTACCAACCAGCCCAGTTGGAACACACGCTCCAAAAGGGTTACGGGGGGCTCGGAGCGTTACGGAGACGCAAAAGGATCGAGACATGAAAAAGCTCTCAACGGGGCGCAAACCCGGTAGCACGGTAAAGAAGTGTACACTCGCTCCATCATGTCGGTCGGTGCGATTTTCCAGGCGACACCACGCTTCTTTCGTGCCTGCGCACCCGTGTGCGTCTTAAAGGAAATTAATCTACACAAACCGACCACATCCTTTAACCACCGTACCAAGGGGGCGGGTGGGTTATTCCGCGAAAATGGAACAGGCGGCAAAGTTTCGCTGCACTCTTAGCGTCGTCGTTAAAGCTCACGGAAAAGGACGAACATACTGGGCCGGGTGAAGCCTCGGCAGGACTCCAAAAAGGGGTGACGCGTGTGGCTGATGATGATGATAGAAGATGAAGGAGATTAGCTTCAAATGAAGATTAATTTAATTGTACGTGCGTCTGCAAGACTGCATACTTCGCCCTCTTCTCCTGTGCGCTCACTTAAGCTCGCTCTATCCCGTACAGGGACACATCACTGATTGCACATTGTGCTCATCCAACATGAATGATGTTGTTTTCGTGAGTATGTGGTTCTTGTGTGTGTGATTCTTTTTTTGTCTACCTTAAACTTCTTGCATCACTTGCAGCCCACTACAGAAGGGAAAGGATTTCTTGCAGATTGAATTTCACACCTCCGCGCACACCCACACCTCCGTGGACGTCGCTTGCGTCCCCATGTGCTAGCATCTTCTCAAAACTCAATTTAACTACCGCAACTGAACTGGCTCTCCCTTACTCTTTTGACCATCGCGCGGCAATGGAGCGTACAAAATTGCTGTAAACGGAGACGCTGGACGCTGGGTGGATGGTTGAGTTGGTTTCGGTTACCGAAAGCATGCATGACATGCACCGAGAAGGGGCCAGACTGATTGATGCGCAGGATGGGCGAGCTGAGCTGATAAATGGGATTTCTGCTACTCCTTGCCGATGCTGCTTACCGGTACTGGCTATGGCCAATAGCTGCTTCCGCAATTTAAGATGCGATACGTGCATCACCGTGGCTAACCGGTTAGCTCATCGTTTTGGCAGGTATCGCCAGTGGCGAAAAGGATAACAAACATAATCATACAGACTTACAATTTGTTTCATGTTTAACTTAACTTGAATAGTAGATCACTTACTGTTTTAAGTAACAAAGTGTGGAATAAACGGAATACCTTTAAAAAAAATCCTAGTCGCGGCACCAAGCCTGAAACAGCCATTTTAAATTGCCCCGCTAAGGATAATATCTCTAACTTTGTGATTACAATGAAGCCAATAAATCAACAGCCTCCAACACTGATGTTTCATTTTTACATTCGCAGAGCTTGGGCTGAAAACTTTACGATTCAATCTCCGTAAACCGTAGCCGAACTATTTCTCCAGTAACGCTAAGCCCTAGAACTAGTCCTCGAAAAAGGATAGTGGAATAGTGTGTTTTCTTTTCATTTAACCTTCCACACACATATACACGTACGCACCACCCTAGACAAAATGGCCTCCAAAGTGCGCGAGAAGAGAGCTCGCTAGAGTTGCTAGCATTCACCCACCCCATCATCACCCTACGCCAGGTGCTGGAGGTAGTTTTTCGCCTGCACTGAAACTAGGCCTACGACCAGTCTCTACCGTCTCATCCGTCGTCCCGGGCAGTCGAGTTTTTGGTCACTCTCGGGCGGGTGCGGTAGCTTTGGCCGGTTCGATCGATAATATCCGGGGGCCCGGAACCGGCCTCGGAACTATGCACGAGTTCCAAGCACCAACCCTATACACATCGCACCACTCGGGCAAACGCACCACATGGCAACAGCGGTGTCGTGTATTGCGGGCTTCTCCAGAAAATTGCACTTCCTGCACCGGGACGCAAATAAACTTTACGCAACTGTGCATAGCCACCCCATAACCTGTGCGCACACACACACACACATAGTCACCCAAACCGCCCCCAAATCTATCGACCTCTCTGTCTGTCTCTCGCGCTGCCTCCTTACGGGACACGGTGCCTGGACGTCTTGCGGCTGTTGCCGACGAGACCTGGTGGGGGAGTGATTGGGTGAAGTTGCTGCTATCATTCCGTAGGCCTACCAGAGCACTCTCATATCGCAACCGTGCCTTAGCCACAAAACGACGGATCTGATCCTCGTCGCTACAGCAGCACGGAAGCGGCAGCAGAATTTCAACGAAATGGTACGGTACATACACGAAAAAAATAAAATCTCCCCAAGCTCCTAACAAACGCAACACCATCCTTTAACACAACGCAAGCTAGCCAGGGGAGGGCGCTATCCAGTTCCCTGTTCAATTGTACTGCTGTTGCCCATCACACCGTGGACGACGTGAGCGAGGCATGCAGGTGAGGTGCAGAAACTGCATACGCATCATCCGTTATGTTCTGCAAGGACCGCACACTAACGGCACACGGACAGCACATGGAGCAGAACATCGTGCGCCTTTCTGCATGTTGCCCTTGGAGAAGAAGCCCAGCGGAGATGCAGGTGGCCGGTATGCGTGATTGATGGCGTTTTTGCCGCGTCCGGTAAAGGTCTGAATGCGAACGGGGGGAGGGGAGGTTGGTCCGGTGAAAGAGGACATCCTATACAGTGTTAGGCATACGCACTGTACCGCGTCCAGTGCGTTCTTTTGCCTGAGTGCCGGGTGTCCTCGTGGGAAGTGTTGGGATGATGCATTTTCCGGGCAAAAGTGAATAAACAGACCGAAGCATTCTTCCTCTCAAACCACCACCCGAAAGACGGAAGCTGGAGTCACCACTCAAAGTGATACAGTAGTGGACCTAGGATATGACATTCCAACTTATATCTTTAGGAAATAAACCTTAAATATAAGCTATGTTAACCTTGTGTTTCATTCCCAAGCTCTTTAGAACGAACATTTCTTAAGGCTTTTGCCCAAGAAAAAATGTCACCAACAATTGTTATTATTACAATATTTATTGCTTTCACTTGTGCTCCTCAGGAGCTTAAAAAACTTATCGTTTTTAAAATAATTTCATCATGAATATTAAATGTGAAAAACAAAATAAATTCTCCATCATCTCGTACATCACTGTATGCTGTGTATTACGCAGTTGTAGGCTTTTATCAGAAAACTATCCGAGGCTAGACGATACGTAAAGCCTCCATTACCATAGGAGCAAACAAAAAGAACACCAACCTGAACTAAGCTCGCGCGGACCATGTACGCGTCTTCTCTAGTGCGTACGGACGGTACCAACCCGGGACCCGGGTGTATCGTTAAATTTTATTCATTAATTAAGATCTGCTCACACAGAAAACATCCTCCAACCATCCGCACACGATAAGCATAGGTACCGCCGACTACCAACACTCCCTCGTCCCCGTCGGTACCAATTCCTTTTGTCCGAAAATGACCTCAGCTGCAGAAAAGGCTCCAATCCCGAAACCCGGGATCCCGGGCGCAGTTGCCGTTGGTGGTGCTCGCGCACTTCTCGCAAACAAAAGAGATACGATCGTGTGCACCCATACTCCAACTTTGGAACACACATCCACACGTGAGCTGGATGGGCCTTGTTGGACCACAGCGCCATTACTCTTGCGAACGATGGTGGCAAGGTTCGGTGGGGTGGACTTAGACAAGCAACGAGTAACGAGCGGAACACAACTCTTCCGGCCTGTGAACCGTCCTGTTGTGTTCGCGTCCAGTGCATCTGGACTGGAGGGAGTGTCTGGGGGAGGGGGGGGGGTGGCCGTAGCGCGACCCACGCTAGAGAAAGGATGCGCACGGAAGCATATTACACACTCGTGTGCCTGCCTCTCCCACCGGTTCGATTCGATTTTCCCAAGTCGGAGAAAACACGATACGCATACTGATCATCGACATCACATGCATCGATGCTGCGGTTAGGCTCTGGCTTTTCCTTCAAGCTTCAAGCCCTCTCCCAACCCAACGACTCCATCACCCTACAAGCCATCATTACCGTTATTATTATTATTTTAGCTGAATAATTTCGCCTTTTCCAAGGATACTTCGGCTCACGGTTCGATACACAGCACAACATAAAGCCTCGGTTCCTTTCCTCAAAGGACCGATTCCACATCCGGTTGGGTTTTTTGTCTATCGCAGGGAAGGAAGGGAAGCAGCGACACGGTGCGACACGATGCGCCCAGGAAAGTACCTTCCGATGTCGATATTTTGCAATTATTCTGCCGGAAAGAAACCCAACCCGGAGCTGGGACGCTGGGCAGCTAGAGGAAGGATGCTAATGCAAACATCCACATGTCCATCGCGTTGCAGTCCTCAACCCCGGACTCATCCCCGTTCCCTTCATTATCTACGTGCTGCCGGAAGGGATGCACAATTTTATGTATGCAGAGATTGGACCGAAGCACATAAAAGGAGCACAATCAGCAGCAGCCGGTCTCCGACAAAGTGGTCGAACACAACTGCGCCGTCCAAACTGTGACGACTTTTCTTTGGAAATCTATTCGTCGCCCGCAAGTGGGAGATGGCGATGGCTTTTATCGAGCAGGTTCACGCACGCATGCACGCACGCATTGGACACGTTCGCCGAGAGTGGGTGGTTGGTGCACTATTTCTCAGTTTAAATTAAGTTTACTGCCAAACGGGCCCTTGCCGAATGTATGTCCTTCGCTGATAATGTCTTTACGCATGGTATAAGTTTTGGTTATGTCCTCGAGGCTCCAACATGTACGTTGGAAGGACTGAAATAGCTTGTTTGGAAACATTTAATGTTATGCTTCGGTACGATACGAGCCGAAGTTAATTTGAGTAAAAGTTTCATGAAAGGCATATATTTTAATTTAGTATAAAATAAATAAATAAAAGGAAATTTCCAAAACTGAGCAACAAAATGTCAAATTATCATTCTCCCGTATAACACCAAATGCAATGCATGAGCGATCCATCCGCATGTGTTTGGAACCATGGATCACATGTCTGGAAGAATGTTGCATTTGCCACCCAAGTGTGAATGATGTTTTGATTTATTAGGCCCCATCCTAAGGACCGCACCATCGAATGCAGTGGAGCAGAAACTGGCATGGCAATAATTTAGAAACTCCACCAATCGAGTAAATTTGCATACTGGACACAAAATTTCAACACAACATTGTTGTGAAATTCGCTTCCAGATTTATTTCGCCAGCCTCGCTTCAACGTGCCATAGGCTGATTGAATGTTTTCGAATAAGCTTTCGAATGATTTTTCACGGCCACACAGAGGCCGCACAATAAAGGGCGTTGCCGGTAATGCTTAAATTAATTAATTTACTTTCCTCGGCATAAACATTACTCTTCATTCGCAACTTGGCACCATCATCAACACCATCATCGTCATCATCATCACTGTGATCATGGCTGGTCCCATCAGGGTGACGGGGTCGTTTTTCGCAATTACACCCCCAAAAAGATGCTCGTATATTATGCTCCTATTCATTCACACACACACTCTTCCACTCTCGCCCATTCGCATTGCTGCTGATGACAGTCATCTTGGGCGATGCCTGGCTGTAACTTGCATTTCGCGATGCAAGCGTAAAGTCATTGCCACCTTCGGATCGATGTTGCTACTGGGATGCATCGGTTGTTCTTTGTCACCACCACTGCTGCCGCACACCTCTCTCGGCGCTGCACCGGAACGGAGAGGACCATAAAGGGAAGACCCCCCCTTTCTATACCCATTATTTCCGCTGGAGGCACCCGAACAGCGAACACATGATGCTGGCACATACACACATCTGGTGACGCTATAAATAACCATTAATTTTCACCCAACATGACACCCGGGCTCGACTTTCTGATGGTGCTTCCACCGCCCGCCACTCCATGTCCACACCCGGCATGGGCGGTGCATATACCATGACACAGCAGGAAAAGAGAAAGAGAGAGAGCCCGGAACGGCACAACACTGTGCTGCTGGAGCTTTTTTAGCTCCTTCCCGGGGTGGAAATATGGCACAGCAGGTCCACACGCCCGAGGGGCCCTCAAAATCCGGGCAACCCGCGCTGGCCGGTTGGTTGCTTAGTGCAAGGAAGCCTGTCACGGTGCGCCCAACAGCTCCAACTAAGAAGGAAAATTAATGTTTAGAATTTAGAGTGTCACACCGGCAGAAAGTTGCGATATATTTCACTAAAAAGCTTTACGCAAACCGCGCAACGGCCTTCGCGGCGATGGTCTTCTCTGGTCCTCCCGGGGTCTACACGGGAGGAAAAGGATAGTCCGGGGTGAGATGGAGGACCAAAGGACGCAATTAATCGCAATGCACCGAAGTGTTCGTGGGAAAGCATCATGCACCGGTAATAAAGTGCAACGATGAAAGTAGGTGCGCTCTAAAAAAAGATTTTGCTAAATAATTGGCTTCGTTATTATTTTGTAATAGTTGAGCGATTGAACAGGCAAGAAATTGGGCCATCAGCGTTCGGTGGATTTACAATAAAAAATAATGATCTCACAGTGATAGATCTATTGTTTATACAGTATTTGAATGTTAGGCCATGAGGCAAAAATAGAAATATCATATGTAGCATTGTATTAAAAGGTTTATTGCAGTGTTGCTTTTCCTTGGATCTAAACGGCTCTTGAGCAAACGGATGCATCGTTGCAACTGCATTGCACATTAAGACGTCCACTGATGAACGGGTTTTATTATGTTCATTCACCTGTTTCTTTTGTCCGGTGCATCTTGCAGTTTTCCTTGCCGCTCATTTCCATATCAACAAATCTGACGCA